>PVIW01005468.1:0-106250 GCA_004026585.1 Noctilio leporinus
CAAAACTAACAACAAGCAAAACAGAACCAAGTGTATGAATACAAGGAATAGGCCTTCAGTGGTCAAGGGGAAAGGGGTTGGGGGGAGGGGGGAGGCAGAGGCAAAGAAGGGGAGCAGCTTAGACAAGAACCTAGTATAAAGGAACCATGGACATGGACAACAGGTGGGATTGACTTTGGGGGGAAAGGGTGGGTGGGGAGGGGGACAGAGGGGAGCAAAAAAGGGATGGATGTAATACAACAACAATAAAATTTAAAAAAATATATTACTTAATATTTAGAGCTAGAATTTAAGGTAAATTTTTAATCATAGTATAAAGGCATTGAATAAGTTGTAACTAAATCATATTTTATTGAAATACTCTGTATTTATTATTAATTTGAAGAAAATGTGGACTTGATAGGAAAGGCAGGGATAATAAATATTATACCAGCCATGATTTTAAGGACCACTGCATTTTCCCATATTTTCTCTCTGAATGTTTATTTGCCTTAAATGAATTTCTTGTTTTCCTCTTACTTTGCCCTACCATTTTATGTTAAATGTATTATTGGTGGTTAATTTTGCTATTTACTCCATAACTTACAGAACATCAAGGGCTCATCATGGAATCTGAGGCAGAATGGATGGAATAACATATTAGCAAATATGTTAGAGCTTATTTTATACCAAGTTGCTTTCCAAGAACTTTACCTATATTAACTCAGTCTTTCTAAGGTGATAGGGGATAGGTGTTTAATGAAAGAAAAAAAAAAAATCAAGAAGGCAAAAAGAGGTGTCAGTTGACCAGGGAGAGAAAGCAAAACATAATAAAATTGGGTCTTTTCCTAAGCATCCCTGGCTCCAGAGTCCTGCTGTTAACTACAATGTCAAAGGGACTCAGATAAAATGTTGGGTTCAACTTCATATGGAAATAATTTTCCAAGATATCTCAAATACCATTGAATTTAGCTTTTTCTACAATTGAAACTGCAACATAGAACTGAACTACCTCCTAATGAAATACCTTCTATAAGTAGTGCAGTTCCCAATTTTTTAAGAAAGAAGCAGTGAGCATATTATTTTGTTTACAGATAATTGTATTATGTCAGGAAAAAAAGCATTTGTCACTATTGTTATAGTTTGAAATTGAAACATCATCTAGAGGTGTAATTTGATATTGGGCCCAAAAAGGGTAAATTGTAATGGGTATTCTCTAATTTGGATGCACCAAGTCTCTGAACACTTTTCTTTTTTCTTTTCTTTTTTTTTTTTTTTTTTAAGATTTTATTTATTATTTTTAGAGAGAGGGGAAGGGAGAGTAGCAGAGAGGGAAACAGACCTCAATGCATGGTTGCCTTTTACCTGCCTCTAGCTACAGAGCTGGCTGGAGACCTGGCTTGCAACCCAGCCACATGCCCTGGCTGGTGCCTTATTCATTGTGCCACCAGCCAAAGCTGAGCACTTTTCTTACTTTTATGAAATTCAGTACCTATGAGACCATAAGTCCCTTTGTAGAAATCAGATACAGGAGCCTCCACCACAAATATATATGTATTCCTATCAAATTAATTTGAGTCAATACCTAATGATCCACAACAATGGAATGTACTTATTGCCACAAAACTGTGCACTTAAAAAGTTTAACTTCTCTGTTTTGTGTATTTTACAATAAAAATTTATTTTTTAAGCTGATAATGTGAAAAAGCAGGCCCTATGTAGAAATAGTGTTGCTGAGGGTGGCCCATGTACATCTATATCCTAAAAGAATAGCAGAGAGGCTTCAGAAGTGGTCTTCAGAATTCAGCATCCATGGAGTTAGCCATGCAAATTTTAGGGTCAATCCCCAGTGTCCCCAGTGCATCAATTCTGGAGCATGATTTTGTACATTACTCCTACTGCATAGCCTCAAAATCCTCAACATCTAGTCCTCTCATATGTTAGGAACCTGAGCTATATATTATCTTTTAATACATTTATTTTCTGCTCAAACAAGTTTAGGTAGTTTTCTGGTATTTGTAACAATGATTACTGATTGAAACAATAAGTTTAAGTACTATTTATTAGTAAATATTTAGTTTGTGCTAAGCATTGCATTACATTAGTAATCTTCATTGCGTCACTTAATAAAAGGAGATGCAAACTATGATTAAACTCTTTACAGGTGAAAGAAATTAAGTTGAGTGGGGTTAATGGTCCAAGGCCCATGTGACTAGAAGTTGGTAGAACCAAGACTAGAACCCAGGTTTGTTTGAAACCAATGCCTGTGTTCTTAACCACTGTTCTATGAAAGTTACTGATAATTTTACATTAGAGTAGTTTGGTGGTATTGCACCTCAGAGATTTGAGAGAACTCATATCAGGTTTTAAATTGACAACAACCAAACCTCAAATCTGAGGAGCTGGTTTACAGATTTGGCTCAGCTATCCATCCCTGTGGGCCCAAGATCACTCCTCTAGAAAATTAGGGGTTGAACTAAGGTTATCTATGGCTGTGTTATTCCACAGTTCCAGCTCCCTAATTAGAAGTCTGTCTTTTTAGCTGCCTTGTTCAAAAGGAAATGTGTAAAAAAGCTATTAACTAACCACAAATCTTTGAAGCTGTTCTCTGCATCCCCCTCTCCTCTGTGCTTGGATAGAGTCAGATTCTGATTAAAAGTCCAAGGAAGTTTTTCATGTGCAACCCAGCTAATCCAAGGTCAGGCTTCAGAAGCTGTTGTGTAACTGCCGGTTTAAAATCAATAGTGCATGTCTTGTATTCAAGGACATACACACACAAATGAGCACAAGTCACTTAAGATGACATCTGGTCTCCAGATTTCATAAAACGAATGTCAAAGGGTTATATTTTTCTCAATGTCATCTCATAAAGGCAAGGTATTTCATGGGGTAAGCTTTGGATCCAAGTATGAGAAAGGTCATTATTGCTGAATTCAGAATTCCTCATGTGGCTCTAGATGTCACTATCGAGGCCTTGTTTTCTTTGCCCTTGAGCAACAAACCAATGGCCATATGCTAGTTCTTTTTTTATTTTTTCATTATGAATGCTATATCAGCTCTAATATCACTGATACATGCATCACCTAAATTCATTTTCAAGGTCTACTGCCCAACTAGGAATTCCAAATAAGAGACTCTGTCATCCCAACATAACATTCGAAGATGGCTAAATATAAAGAATAATATAAATGGTAACACCTGTACTATTTATCTAATCTGTGCTAGGTATTGGAATAAGAGGTCTATAGGCATTATTAGTGCTCAAGGTATGGCACCATGATATGATAGGTTTTATCATTAATATCTTTATTTTATATGTTGATAAATCAAGGGAGGCCTGCGAGCAGAAGTGATTTTCCCAAAATCACAAAGATAATATTGCAGGCCTGCCTGACTTCAAGGCCTATGCTGTTAATGCCTCCTTGTTGAGACATTAATTCCCACTGAGAATCAGTCTGTCTGAAAAACACACTAAATAAAACCCTGCTCAGAAATTCCAATAGAATAGCTGAGCTCATCTTCTGTCCATTACTCAAGAAAGTTTCTTTTCAGATTGAGTTTCAATAGTGGGAGACACATGTGGATGTATTCAAATTGGCTTGATAGTGGCAACGAAGCAAGACCAATGGGTTCTTGAAGATTGAAACAGTGATGTAATTTCAAGTATAGTCCCAATGGCAAAAGTGGGCTGGATTAAGGACACATGGCAAGGCCACTTGCTAGGTATCTAAATGAAACATGCTAAGAGAAGAAAGAACTCATGAACCATCAATGAGCAACAACAACAACAAAGTGGCTAAAAATTGGTCTTTATAAAAGAAGTGTAGAGTGGTTCAAATGAAAGAGCCTTGTGGATCTAGGTCTATTGTTCAGGAGCTTGACTCATACCTACTCATTGAGGTGTGACTCTGGATCTGAAACGATAAGCTCAATAAAGCTGGTGTAGTAGGAGTTGGCAGACTTTCCATCTGATGAGAAAACAATTACAAAGACTGTTGCAATGGATAACAAAGGGGAAAAAAATCTGTGATTCTAAACTGGATGAGCCCAGAGTTTGAAACAAGTACTTGGAGGAGGGAAGGTCAAATAACCAGGCATATAAAACTTGATAGATGCTTCTGGTAAGCCTTCTAAGGCAAACATCTGTCTGCTAAGAAATTAGGCCTTGCTTAAAAAGCCCACCCAGACTGGGAATGAGGAAATTAAGAAGAGTGAAGTCAGAGTACCACATGCAGTCACCAAGATTTTTTGACATAGATTTGTCCCATTGTACACACTTTTCTATAGTGGCAAATATTTTTTCATGAATATTTTGAGCTCAGAATATATGCTGGTACATGGGATATACATTGGTGAATTGGACAAGGGTCCTACCCTCACTAAACTTACAAAGAATTAGAAGAAACAAGGAAAAGAAAAGTTAATGACAACTGAATGGGACAGGTGCAGAATGCAAGGAGTTGGTGATGGCTTTCCAGAAGAAATTATACTTCATGTTGGACTGAGGGATCAATAAGAGTGATTCTGGAGAACAGAAGCAGAAATAGAGGAGTGTTCTAGGAGGAAAGGACAGCACTGGAAAGTCTACTCAACATTCAGTAAATTTTACAAAGTGTCAAAAGTTTAATGTGTTTGGAGTGCAATTTAAGATGGGAAAGCGGAAGTTGATGAGGATGGCAAGGTTCATAGAATGTAGCACAGAAGGGCCTTATATTAAGAAGTTAGTACCTTTTCCTGAGACCAATTGGAAGCCATTGATAGGGTGCCTAGGAAGGAAATAGTGTGATCATTTTTGCATTTTTGAAAGAGTTTTGGTTTGTCCTTGCTCTGTTGGGTTGAATAGCATGTGCTATATCCTTAAATAAACTGATGAATGCTTATGGTCACCCCAGAGTGAGCCAATAAAATTGACTTTATGAACCCATGAAGCTAAGGCCTCCCTCAGGGTGCTCTCACCCTTTTATTACCAAAATATAATGAACAATGGCAGTAACTTGGAAGTCCCAAGTGCTCTATGCAAAAATCAGACATTCTCCAGCTAGCTCATCCTGATTTCAAACTGACCACTAGCTCACATAGGTGTTGTGTGTACACAGAAAGAGTGGTTCAAAATGGCAAAGATAAAAAGATATTATCAGCCCTTCTAGATCAAAAATTTTGATGGCCTTACCTTTTTAAAATAGAACCCCAAACAGTGGTTAGCCATTTGCATACATTATTTTCTTCATTCCTTTACATTGAGTCTGTGTCTATCTTTCATTCTGAGGTGGGTATTTTATAGACAACATGTAAAGCTCTGAATAGTTAAAACAATAGAACCCCAAAAAATAATGCCTGCTACTCATTTTAATAGGTCTCAGGCACTATTATAAACACTTTATGTGAATTGTATCATTCAATTTTATAATTCTCTGAGGTTGGCACTTGTGTTACTCCTATTTATTTTTTAGGTAAGAAAATTTAGATTTAGTGAGGTTAAATCACTTGCCCACAGACAAGTGGCAAATCTTGTCTTCTAAGCCACATCTGTCCTACTGCAAAGCACATGTTTTTAATCACAATTCAATCTTCACTCCTTTTTCATAGAGCAATGCAAGAAATGCCACCATACTAATTACCCACTCTGGGAATGGCAGAAAACCATTTCAGAAGTCTGCGAATTTTAATATCAATTATTATATTTGAGCTCAAATGTGAACATGTTCTAATAGTAGGACAACCTAATGAACACAACAAACACATGCAATTGTTAATAATATTTGCACTCCTCTAGTGAACAGTCAAGGACTTGGAAACTCACACTAAGATAAAAATTTCAAGTGTCAGAATTAAGTGATTACATGTGTACTAATGGGGTGGATGGATTATTTAGCCTGTATCTTCAGGACAAGAGAGTATTAAAGAAAAACATCAAAATAGTCAGAAAAAGTATCTAATCAAAACTGAGACTTGACAATGAAACAAAATTTTAATTAAAATCAAAGGTGAAGCAGTTGGCGTCAGTAGACTGAGAAAGTCCATATGGTTGGGAGGACAAAGAGGCAGAAACAGGTTCCATAGGCAGTTCCTGATGCAGGAACCCAGACCCTCTTACAGAAAATGAGTTGGTTCAGACTCGCTCTCCAGTTATGATAGGTTGATAGAAAAGTTTATTGTTCACCACTACTTTAGGGAAGACCCTTCCTAGTAGATTGGGATTGTGGGTATGCCAGAATATTTTTCTGGAGTCCAGAAAATCCCACACTGTAAAGGCAAGAGAGAAGAATGATTCTAAACAAAGTCTCTAGAGACAGACATTAAATTCAACACACAACTTCAGGACTAACTGCATGCCCTCCAGCATCTTGCTTATGGTCTTTATGCTTCAGGTTCCTCATTTATAAATTAAAGCTATTAATATATACATAATCAGTAGTGTTAAAAGGAATAAATGAGGAAATCCAGTGAAATACCTAGCACAGTTACTTGGACAAAATTAAAATATATATCATCATTGTCATTATTGCCATAATTATATTTGCTTTTAATGTTTATCAAAGAAGATCTTTAGAGTAAAGAACTTTGGTAAGAAGAAAATTCAAGAGACAAAAATGAATATTTTAAAAAGTTCAATGATCTCCATCACAACAAAAAATAAACTACCTAGAAATAAACTTAACCAAGGAGGTAAAAGACCTATACTCAGAAAACTACAGAACATTGAAGAAAGAAATTAAGGAAAATACAAATAAATGGAAGCATAAACCATGTTCATGGATGGGAAGAATTAACATATTAAAATGTCCATACTACTCAAAGCAATCTATAGATTCAATGCAATCCCAATTAAAATACAAATGACAGACTTCACAGAAATAGAAAAAATACTTCTAAAATTTATATGGAGTTCAAAACACCCATGAATAGCCACAGCAATCTTGAGAAAGAAGAACAAGGTAGGAGGAATCACAAAACTGGACATCAAACTATACTACAAGACTACTGTCATCAAAAAAGTCTGATACTGGCATAAGAATAGACACATAGATCAATGGAACAGAATAGAGAGCCCAGAAATAAACCCAGGACTCTACAGTCAATTAATATTTGACAAAGGGGGAAGGAACAAAAAATGGAGTTAAAAACAGTCTCTTCAACAAGTGGTGTTGGGAGAACTAGACAGCAACATGCAAAAAGATAAAACTAGACCACCAACTTACACCAGACACCAGAATAAACTCAAGAAGGATAAAGGATTTAAACATAAGCAGTGCCACCATAAATGTCCTGGAGAAAAATATAGACAGTAAACTAATGTTTACTGATACTTCACCAAGGGCAAAGGAAATAAAAGGACAAATAAACAAATAGGACTATAGCAAATTTAAGTTTCTGTTCAGCTAAAGAAAACACCAGCAAAATTCAAAGGGCACCAACTGTATGGGAAAATGTAATTGCTAATGATACCTCAGACAAGGGTTTGATCTCGAAAATACATAAAGAACTAATGTGACTCAACGTCAGGGAGACAGACAGCCCAATTAAAAAATGGGCAAAAGACCTGAACAGACAACTCACTGAGAAAGATATACAAAGGGCCCAGAAGTATATGAAAGAATTCTCAACATCAATAGCCATCAGAGAGATGCAAATTGAAACCACAATAAGATACCACCTCACCCCTGTCAGAATGGCAATCATCAACAAATCAACAAACAACAAGTGTTGGCGAGGGTGTGGGGCAAAGGGAACCCTGGTCCACTGTTGGTGGGAATGCAGCCTGGTGCAGCCACTATAGAAAACAGTATGGAGTTTCCTTAAAAAACTAAAAATGGAAGTGCCTTTTGATCCAGCAATTCCACTATTAGGACCATACTTGAAGAATCCTGAAACACCAATTCATAAGAACCTATGTACCCCTATGTTCACAGCAGCGTTATTTACAATAGTCAAATGCTGGAAACAGCCTAAGTGCCCATCAGTGGATGATTGGATCAAAAAACTTTGGTACAAAAAAAAAAAAAAAATCGAGGAAAAAAAAAAAAAAAACTTTGGTACATTTACACAATGGAATACTACACAACAGAAAGAAAGAAGGAACTCCTACCCTTTGCAACAACATGGATGCAACTAGAAAGTATTATGCTTAGTGAAATAAGTCAGTCAGTGAAAGACAAATACCATATGATCTCACCCATTACAGGACAATAATGAACAAAACACATAAGCAAAACATAACCAGATATATGAATACTGTGAATAGGCCTTCAGTAGGCAAGGGAAAGGGGGCTGGGGGGAGGAAGAGGCAAAGAAGGGGAGCAGTATAGATAAGAACCTAGTATGAAAGAACCATAGACATGGACAACAAGTGGGATTGACTTTGTGGGGGATTGGTTGGGTGGGAAGGGGACTGAGGTGAATAAAAAGGGGATGGATGTAATACAACAATAATACAATTAAATTTTTTTAAAAGTTCGATTATCTTAAATAAGGCCAGTGTGACTTAATGTATAGACCAAATGGTCAAAGGCTGAGATGAGGTTGTAGAGGTAGCAGGCATCTGATCAGGCAGGATTCTACTGCAACATTCAATTTTATTCTAAGGGCAGTACAAATATCAATCAATGAGGTTCCTTCCACAGTGGATAAGGGAGACAAGAAAATGCATATGTCGATGCAGTGTAACAGCTATGTCAGAAATCAGGACAGGGCTTTTGAAGCAAAGGGAAAGAAAACTTCACTCAGCCTTCATGAAGTCTTCCACACTTTGAAAAAAGAGAGTGGATATAAGCTTAGGCTACATTTCCATTAAAAGTAAAAAGAAAGAAAGAAAAGAGGGCTTGGTGTAATGCACATATTGTTTTATATTATATTCCAAATACTGATGATATGTACATGTATGCACATACATACACCACTAAATTGTGTCAGTGTACATGTTGGTTGCTCCATCTTTCTCACTAACACATCACTTGCTAGGAAGCACCTGCTGTTGAAAGTTTCAGAGCTTTATAACCTCTCATATTATGACAGGCTGAAAGAAAATCAAGTCTGTTAATGGTCAGCGGGGCAAAAGTTAGCATGGCAAACATGTAGATTACAACAATGTCCTCAAAGAAGGAAATAGAACTGGTCACTTGTTACCACTAATGGTCATATAGAGAATTGTTTGTGACAGACAATTTCAGAGGTTTTAAGATGCTACAGAACAGAAGGTGCCATCTTCTGACTTCTCCAGAGACTCACATTCTGAAATCATAGGTGGCCAAGTATATTAGCAATACAGTAGCTCCCCCTTATCTTCAGGAAATACTTTCCAAGACCCCCCAGTGGATGCCTGAATCTACAGATAGAACCAAACCCAACATATATTTTTATTCTTATTATCCATACAACAGCTTCCCTTGAAGCACTTTCCTGCTTCTCTTTGGTATATCTGAATTGTCATTGTGTACAGGGGCCATTATTAAGTCAAATAAGAGGTACTTGAACACAAGCACTGAGATACCACAACCATCAATTTGATAACCAAGACAGCTTGGTTATCTTGTGACAAACAGGTGGATTGTGTGCACAGATGGGTTCACTGGGCAGAGGAATGATTCATGTCTCAAGCAGGAGGGACAAGGAGGGTACAAGATTTCTTCATGCTATGTAGAATGGCATCTAATTTAAAATGGATGACTTGTTTATCTCTGGAATTTTTCATTTAATATTTTCAGACAACATTTGACCACAGTCAACCGCAGGTAATTGAAACCATGGAAAGAGAACCCATGTATTAAAAGAAGACTACTGCATTGGCTAGAAATTTTATCCCAGGCTCAGACACCAGATATTTGTAGTTCCAGGGCCCAGTAGACTGGCAGGAGCATCACATACTGAAAGACAGCTGCCTTTTGCATTATTTGAGAGGCAGCCTCTTAGCCAAAGTCACTCACCAGAGTTATTAAAAAGTTTAAATATGTCCTAATGTCAGGAGGCAGATAGAGAAACCTGACAGCAGAAGCAAGGTTCAAAATCAAGTAAAAATATATTACATAACAATTAAGCAAATGTTTCATTATTATCTCCCAACCACCTCCAATGAGCCTTCCATGCCAGCCGCGGTAGCCTGAACTGACTTCCTAATATGGCATGGACAGCCTCACCTTCCGTCCTGATGCCTGCCATGGGTGTATATGTGTGATATACTCTTTCCTGTAAATCAGCCGGGCAACTGCTTGGCTAGCTGTCTGCTGAGCAGCCCAGCACCAACGAACAGACAAGAGCCTCACACAGTAACTATGCTATTCACTCAGCCTGTATTGAATGCAGGTTCACTCAAAGTTGAACATCAACATGCATTAATATCCTACTCACACTGTAACAAGCTAAGAGAAATATAGCACACATGCAGCAAGCAATGGGGAATAGCAAACCCGAGTCCCAGAGTCCCAGAGTCCCAGTCTGCATGTATGGGAGACAGCACAGTGGGCAAAGGAGGAAAGGAAAGACCTCCATAGCCAGCTGGGCTGCAGCGCAGATGAAGTTCTTAGTTCACCAGGACAGAGCCTCCAGCAGCTGATGCCAAGGAAGATCAGTGTGGCATGGAGCAACCCTCTGGTGTGTGGAGCTCAGCTGTCTCAGCAGTGGCCTGGAACCTACCTCAGTTTTACCTTGGAAATGGTGTGTGTACTCCACCCTTCTGGGTCTCTTAACAGGTGTTTTGGGACCCCTGCTGCCAAGTGGGAAATTCCCCAGGAACCTATCTATTGGGTGGCCCAGTTCTGCAGACATACCCCATTTTGATCATGTGTGCAGATATCTTAGGTGTGTCTCCTTGCCAAATGTGTCTATCATGACTTAGGTATTTTTTCTCTTGAACCAAAGTGTCATGGCTGACTTGCCACCATCTTGGTTGACATGAGTGACTCCACTTTGTTTTATATGCTTTATGCTATCTTGCTCGGACCCGTATCATTTTATTAGGTCTGCTCTACATACTCTTACTGGTCACAGTTCCTCTCTAGTTGTCAAAATCCTGTTAATCTTTTCAGATCTAGCTCCAGAGACACCTCCTGGATGGAAGAGACCTGGGTGACTCTACCCCAGAATGGAGTAATTATTTCCCTTATCACCTCTCCTGAATCCAGCTGATAGACCTAGAAAGAAACCTGAGCCAAACTCCAGATAATTTAGTTAATAGCTATACAAGGTAACTATCATAAATATGTATTCACGAATAGCTGTCAAAAGAAATGAACCATTCCCAGCCTTTCCAATGAAACATGCGTGCTTTTGTCATTTTTTGTCACTTTTAATATTTTCCTGGATATTGGGGAAATGTTAATGTTAAGCGATTTCAAGGATGGGATATCTCAGCATAGGCTATAGAATACTAGCATTTGCTTTAAACATATGGGGACTCGGTGACCTAGATTCTGTAATAGACTGTGTCAGCTCTGTTAACCACGTTTAGCAGGCTTCTTCCAGACAGGGGCTGAGCCTCCTGTAACATGCAGAGAACATGAACTACAACTACCTGAACTTTTTACCTGACGGATCAGCTGGCAGGCAGTCTGTTGGGACTTAATGTTCGATAGACCAACTGACAGATACCACTGGAAATATATAACCTCAACAGAGAAATAAACAAGTATGCTACATTTATTTAGTTCTGGAAGGAAGAGTCCTCTTTAGGGAGTAGAGCAGAATCTTAATGACTTTTTTAGACCCACTATTGACATTCATTTGCTTCTGGGATATGTGGGAGATGGAGCATTGTTAACATAGCTCTCTTCGATGATTGAACTGATGCAGTGCATTCCAGGACTTAAACTAACACACACAAATGCCTTCCCCACTGACTGCTGGTGTGGACACACATAAAGGTCAATTGCCCTGCTATTGAACAGGCTAATGTTATTTATCTCTGCAAACGAGAACGTCAAATCACATTCTCTCTTCACCCGTTCTACCCCAACCCAGGAAAGGAGGATCTGATAGAATATAATCAAAGGTAAGGGATTTAAATATCTTATGTACCTACGTACACACACATACACTTACATGTGCACCATATATTCTGGTTCTTATGTCAAGAAATTATTTTTTAAGATAAAACTCTGTAGATTACGCACAATAAATAAGATTAGCTATGTGTATCTTTTTTTCTGTTTGTTTTTTTTTTAAGAAATTTTTTCTAAAATATACATTCTTTGAATGTGGGAAAGGCAACTACGAGTATTTGTGCCCATGACAAGAAATTGTCAACAAAAACTGTTTTCCACAGACCAATGGGAGGAGCTTTTACTGTAACCAATAGTGTTTCCTGCCATAGGGCTAGGGGAAGTAGCTAGGACCTGTTTGAGGCTTGCTACCTGGTTATCTTTTCAGAAGGCCAATTAAACATGGAATTCAGAACCCAGTCGCTCTCTTGGCCAGACTCTTGCCTTGAGGTGGAGTGAATTCTAGGAAGCCAAGGGTGAGATAAAGATTAGGTGGCAACCTGGCTGAAACGTTGCTTCTCGCCAATCAAATCCCAGCATCATGGAAAACCATTTCATCTCTCCTTTATAAATTTGGCTCAAGTTAATTAACTTGTACTCTAGTACCAGGGGGAAAAAAAAGCTAACAATAACAATTTCTAACATGTATGGAAAATTTAATTTTGTTCAGCTTTTTAACTTTCTCTCCTAACCCTCACCTTTCTATCTCATACATATAATATACCCCACATTTTTACCACATTACACAGATGGTAAGCTATTAGGGTAAGTAAAGTATAAGTATGAATGTATATTCATATATATAATGATTATTTTTATAGCAAACACAATTCTAAGTATCATTCAAAATAGATGTCTTGATAAAGGATGACTGTACAGTATAGTTATACATAATGCAGACTTAGAGGCTTGGAACTTGGCTGTGTTAAATTTTATCTGGTACAATCCTTTTAAAAATCATTTAATTTATATTAATTTCAATTTAACTGTCTGTATTAAAACAATGCTTTCAGATTCACTGTTGTTATATGATAAAGTGAAATCATGAAGAAGAAAATATTTTTACTGCTAAGCATCAATTTAATAGGGCATTGTCAGGAAAACCATAATATGATGAAAATTAATGGAATAATAGTTAAGACCTTCATGTCTAGGGACTGGCTCTGTAATCAATAGCAGTGAATACAAGCATCAGATTTGGTAGTTTTTAGCTATGTAAACTTTGTAAAGCCCCCAAACTTGAACATAAGCTGCCTCACTTGTAAAAAGAGAATAATAATAATAATAATCTATCTTGCAGATTTGTTTGTCAGGTTTAAATTACCTAATGAATATTAAGCTGTTAATACCATGTCTCACAAGCAATGAGTACTTAAATTATCAGCCAGGGTCTCATTGGAAAACGTGTGGCTTACACAGGTTAGAGTAATTTGAGATGCATTCAATAAAAGAACAATTTGCAATGATGTGCAGAAGGCATTTAAAACTACAAATGATAGTGCAGGGCTATTCCCATTGCTGTATGGGAAGGGATGAAGGTATGGAGTGATCTGACCCAGGAGAAGAGAGTAAGGAAGAGAAAGCTGCCTTAAGAATTGTTGAGAGCTTGATAGAGGGGCTCCCTAGCTTCAAGGGCTCTTACAGAGAACCCACCCTTTTCCTTCTCTTCATTCTCAATGTCTTTGTTCCATTGGCCGACACAAGTAGAATTTAGAAGACAAGGAGGCCATTGATGTAGTCCAGGATTCACTTTTTTTTTTTTTTTTTCTGTAAAGAGTCAGATAGTAAGTATTTCAGGCTTTCAAGACATAAGGTCTTAGCCCTAGCTGGTGGCACAGTGGTTAAGGTGCCAGTCCACGAAACCAAAGGTTGTTGGTTCAATTCCCAGCTAGGGCACGTACCAGGTTGAAAGGCAGGTCTCCAGCCAGGTCCATAGCTGGAGACAGGTGAAAAGCAACCACACATTGATGTCTCTCTCCCTTCTCCTCAATCTAAAAATATTAAATAAAAATCTAAAAAAAACAAACAAACAAAACAAAACAAAAAAAACCCACAAAGGGTCTCTTGAAAACAGCCATATAAGTCATGAAAGCAACTATATTTCAGTAAAACTTGTATTTACATAATCAGGCTACAGTTTTCCAGATGCCTGATGTTGTCCATGCAAATCAAATTCCTAATGGAAGAGAGAAGACTGGAAAATGAATCAGGAGGCCCAGATGAAGGGTAGCCATCCAGCTCAAAGCAGTGTTAGATATTTTGGCATTTGTTATGCTTGCTCTTAATATGAATACCATTTAAACTACCCATGAACTGAACATATTGGCATATTTTCTTCTTCCATATAGTGGCATTTGCTTAACTGTTCTAGTTTTACACTGGCATACTATAAAAAGTTTCAAGTAATCCAAGCTATATAATCTCTAGGGAGGTAGAGGCTGCATTTTTTTCCCAGCTTTAAATCTTGGGCCTTGCTCAGTATTCTAGTACATGACAGGTGCTCAATAAGTGCTGAATAAATTAATGATTCCCGAATGTATTGGATGTCCTAGGAAAGATGAAGGCATCAATTTATATAGAAACATAACATACAAAAACTACAAATTTTAAATATACAGGCTCAATTAATTTTGATGAAGTTATACACCCATTTTGTCATCACTCAGATCAGAAAAAAAAGTCTGATATATGTGTTACAAATATCTTTTCATGCCCTCGCTTGTCTTTTTACTTTCTAAATGGGATTTTTCTGAAGATGAAAAGTTTATTCCAACATTGTCTGACATCAAGTTTTCCTTTAGAATTTTATTTTAAAGCCCCTTTAAGAAATGTTTTTATACTTTAATAATATTAGACTATCCTATGTTAACTTCTAGAAACTTAATTGTTTCCATATTCTAAAGAAATTTATTTTAAAGAAATATGCTTTGTGTGAAGTAAATGTCAAGATTCAAATTGAATCTTATGAATATTAAATTGACTCAGGAGCATCTATTGAAAAGCCCATCTTTTGCTAATTGCACAGAAATATCATCTTTGTAGTTTAAGTGGGAATGTTCTAAACTTTCCATCCTGATCCAATTGTCTACTTATCTAAGATACTTGTCTTAATTATTGCATCTTTCTAAGAAGTATTGATATCTCAAACTTTCTTCTTCAAGATTACTTTGGCAATTTTTAGGATCAGCTTTTAAATTCACCAAACATGGAAGATATTTTTATTAAAAATACATTGAATCTATAGGTAAATTTGAGAATTTTTATTTTCATAATATTGAGACTTCTGATACCTGAATATGGTATATTCCCCATGACTTCAAGGCTTCTCTAGCATTTTATAGTTTATTTTTGTTATAGATCTTATGAATTATTTATTAGATGTTTCCTTAGGTATTTTATGTTTTAGATGCTGTTTGCATGATATAAATTTTTAAATGTTCATCAGGTCTTATTTGTGTGTTGAAATACACATGCTTTTTATATATTGACCTAATGTCATATAATTTTACTGAATTTAGTTATTACTTCTGCAAAGCCTTTTAGGTTTTCCATGTTGAACTATGAGTCTTCCTGAGCTACCATAACAAAATACCACAGACTGAATACCTTAAACAACAGAAGTTTTTCTCCCAATTCTAAAGGCTTGAAGCCTAAGATCAAGGTGCCAACAAGGTTGGTTTCTGATGAAGCTGTTTCCCTGGCTTGTAGAAAGCCAATGCTTCATGGTGTCCTCACTTGGCTTTTCCTCTATGCTCATGGAGACAGGGGTAGTCTCTGGCATCACTTCCTTTTCTCGTAAGGACACCAGGGCTGTCAGATTAGGGTACCTCCCTTACGACCTCATTTAACCTTCAGAGCTCCTTACAGGCCTGATCTCCAAAAAACAGTCACAGTGGGAACTAATGTTTCATTCATGAATTTTGAGGGGAAACAGTTCAGTCTATAGCACATAGATATACAATAATATATCTTGATTCATCAAAGTAAATCACTTGGGCAATCTTGAACTCCAATTTTTTGTCTTCACTAGACCATGAGACTGTCAAAACCTCTTAATGGTAGCTTACTACTCAGCTCTCAGCCTCTTGGTTCAGTTAGGAGTCAGGGAAAAGATCTCAGCAAAAAACAGGATAGTATGTCAGTTTCTCTCAACACAGAATGTTTCTTTCTTGAAATCCTAACCTCTCTGTCCAAATGCCTTGATAGCTCTCTGATACCTTAAAATCATTTAATTACTCTATCCACCTTTTTCAGTCATTCATTATGGGTGAGTTCATCTCCTGTAATCTTTAGAGGGAGAAGCAGAAATTCATCCAATTCTGATTGGGAAGTTCTTGAGAGGAATGAGATTGAGTAGGGGCTTAATAAGAATTTTATGGCATAGAGGCAGTAATAAATATTGCAGAGAGGTAGAACAATATTAGGAAAATTTCAGAGGAAAAATGAGTATGTGGTGATAGAGGATATGTGTTAGAGACAAGATCTGGAAGCTTACTATACATGATATAATAGATATTTCTAACAACTATAAAACAAGTATATAGTGATGGTTTTAGTATTATCTATTTAGTTACAACAAAATTAAGAGAAGGGAGAAATCAAGAAAGGTATTTTTAGATGGGATAAAAAATGTTTTTTATTTTATTTTACTTTTTAACCAAAAAGAAAAAAGTATATAAGGCATATAGTTTAAAATAAGGAAGAGAAGCAACAAGCATGGCATAGGGCAGTGGGTTTCAAACTTTGGCATGAATTATGCAGAGCACTTAAAATGAAGATTTCTGGGTTCCATCTCCCAAAGGGAGATCAGATAATATGCTTTACTGACAGGTTTCTCAATCACTCAGGTAACTGATGCTTCTGGGTCTTGGAACCACATGCTGATAACCACTTGTATAGACTAACCACTAAAATAATAGTGAAAGAGTGTTTAAATAACAGCTAATAGAACAGTAAGGTTGAACAGTAATTTAAATAAGCATTGATTCAAACAATTCAAATACTTGCCTCTAAGAATTATAATGCGTTTTATTGAGATCCCATGCTCAAACATGGGATCTGAGTGTAGATTTCTGGAATGTAAGAGCATAAGCAATTTGGGCCTAGGATTATGAAAACATTTCTAATTCACTAAGAAATGTGATGGCTATTAAAGAGGTTAATTACTTTATAAATGACTTTTCCTGGGCCAGCATCCTATTATCTCCATAACTTTGTAAATAGTGCAGCTTCCCTTTCCAATGTTTTCACTAAAATTCAGCCTGATTGGTTGAGGGGCTGTTAGTTGCACTCCATGATAATTTAACATATTAATAATTGTAAGGGACAAAATCATTGTATAACATTTTCTTAAATTGTATTCTATATGACTTTCACTTTCTGTCAACTTACATGCCTAAGATGGAAGTTAGTGGAACCATGACTTATGATCAAATGAATCAAAGTGAAAAAAAATTTTTCCTTTAATATCAGGGGAAGATATTTAATACAAGTGTCAATTTAGAGTCAAGTTGATATTTACATATAGTAACACATTACATTTAAATGTTTCTGAAATATTAAAATAAAATACTGCTTTGTGATAAAATTAAAATTGAGATAAACTTACAAAAATAATCAGCATACTGCTTCTGTAAACAAAAGGTTATGTTTATTTTAATTATTGAATAAAAAGTTATTTATGGAAAAATATTTCAGCTTTGTATTCTTCAGTCTTTGTTTAGAAAGGTCTACAGTTATTTTCTTTAAGTGAAAGTGTGTTTTAGGAAATCTGGGCATCTTTAACAAAATGCAAATACCCTGGCAAATCTTCCTAACTATCCTTCTAGTTTAACAGCTGTGGATGGATTAATCCACAGCATATCTGAGATTTTTTTATGCAGACAAAAATCACAGTGGAAATTGCCAGGACTCAGTACATTTATTAACAATTTGAAAAGAGGTATTGCATCTGGAGATAAAATAGATGAAAACCTGGGGAAATGTCGATTGTGATACCATCAATAATGAAATTCTCTCTATTCAGGTGTAGATGAGACTTGGTGTGCCAAAGCTCCCTGCTCTTCAAAATGAGTCTAAAATATCCAATAGCTTTCAACACCCTCAACCTGTGTCTGACCTGACAACAGTGAAGTAGAAGCAAAATGAATTTCTAAGCTTTAAGTACTGGGTCAGCAAATCCCTTGTTGGTTCTTGGCTCTTTAAAATAATTGAATGTGTGATTTTATTAAGCAGACGTTAAAGACAGAGGAAGTAAAAGACTCCATGGAATGCTGTTTACAAAGAACTATTTGACTTTACCAAATAGAATTTTTGCTATTTATATAAAGCATCGCATTGTGGTTACCTAGAAAAAAATTTTTTGAAGAGTCTTGGACATTATTATCTATTTCAACATTGAGTAAAGTGCCACATGTCCTCACAAAATGTTCCTGTCTTGTCTTTGATGATTGATTAGAGGCAGTCTTTCAGGCCTTCTGGAAGTGTCCTTTGGATGGGACACTACTCCCTAGGGATTGATTGCATGTGATGGTTGCAGTATGAAATACCCTTTGCCATTTTCCCACATGGAGAAACAATCAGCCCATATAACACAGTTCTTCTCCTCTAACCCAACCAGAAATGATGGAGTTGAACTACATGTTTATTCATTGTAACACATGTTGAATAGCTTTATGACTTTTCTTTCTTAATATCAAAGGCAAATTACAAAATAATCAATTTTCTCTCTGCCGCAAACTAACTTTATTTTACTCTGGGGAGCCCTTGATGAATGTCTTTGTTTTTCAGAGTTCTTCAGTAAGCACTTGTGCTTTCCTGCTTTCAATTCAGGATGAGACCTTTCTTTAAAGGTCTAGATAGTAAATATTTTAGGTTTTTCAGGTTATATGGTCTATGTCCTAAGTATTCAACTGTTATATCACGGTAGCATTTAAATTGGAAAAAGACTGACCTGGTTTGGACCTCTAAGTTCTGCTACTGTATGACCCAGAGTAAAATATGTAACATCTCTAAATCTTAGAATTATAACTAAGTCTCCAAGTCATAATTCATCTGTAAAATGACACAAGGTCTTTCTCAAAGGTTTGTTGGGAAGGCTATTGAGTCCCTACCATGTTCCACAGACAGTATCACACAATTCCACCCAGTGCCCATCCACCCAACAATGGCTTGCAGAGTTGTTAATAGCCCTGAGGTGAGTTTGGCAAAAGTTTCAGAGAATAGTTCTAGGTCACACAGCTAGCAGTACAAAGCTGGAATTCTGAACCAGCTTCTGAGGCTCCAAAGCCTTTTTCCCCTTCTGATCTGTGATACCTGACTCTCACCAAACTCCCTGTTAAGAATGAGACAGCATGCCAAAAAAAAAAAAAAAAGCGACTAGCACATTTTGTGACCTGCAAGAGGTACTAAACAAATGTAGAAAACTTCGTGCTTTGACAGAGAAATTGTGGAAGACACCTAAGGTCCCTTCTAACATCTATCACATTGTGAAAGCTGGATTTTTATGGGCTTACGTCCAATCGTGCCTGTGTATTCTCTTATTCCTCAGAGCCCTGTAATTCTATGGCTGTTTGGAAAATCAAAGAGATTATGTAGAGAAGGAAGCAGGCAGAAATGAACCTGATGAGTGCACTGCCCACATATTCAATAGCAGCTTCCTCCCTATTTCTGGCCCTGCCATCAGGTACAGCCATCCTGTCAAATAGCTGCCCCCAACCCACAGCGGCAGTGCTTCTTTTAGTGACAGCCTGAACCTAGGCACTAACCCTCAGCAAGGCTTAGGATTAGCTGGTGAGCATGGGTTTGGCTCAGAGACAAAATTTGCAGAATCCTAGCTCCCCTCCCTCTGAGCTCTCTCTGGATGCTTGCCCAGTTCCAGCTCCAAAAGCACCATGATTGCATTGCAGTCCCCACCCCAGCCAGGTGGCCCATCTACCACCACCAGAAACTAAGGAGTTGGATGTTTCAATTTCCCAGTGGACATGCCTAAGGACATAGCCCTGCTACCCCTGCTCAGTGCCAGCATCAGGCCCGCTCAGCGGCTTCCATTGGGACAGCTCATGTTTCCCTTCCAGGGCTCCCCTGGTGGGGTCCAGACTCATCTGGATGCCGAGCCACCTGCCTCCTGCCAACATTAGTTTTCTTACATTCTTGATCAATAAGTCACTCACAGGTCTATTTGGCTTTTCCCCAGCTATCATAGAAGCATGGCTCAAAGCAGGGAAAAAAAGGCCAAAATAGACTCTTACCTTTGCCTAGCATTCCTCTCACATGGATTCCCAGCATCACCACTGTGCCTAGGCTAGAATTTATGTCAAAGAGAATAACAAAGGAAGGAAGAAAAGAAAAAAAAAAAAAAAAAGGAAAGGAAGGTAGAAATGAAAAGACAGAAGAGAGACGGGGGAAAGGAAAGGAGCCAAAGGGAAGTCATTATGTGTTGGAATGTCTAAAAACATGTAATTTTCTATTCAGGAAATACATTCGCACATTCTTATTCTTCCCAATCGCTTGAACTGGAAGCCAAGGTCTAAGCCCCTTCCTGATCTCCCCCACCAGGCCTCCTACTCCCCTCTAATCAGACCCAGTTTTCCAAGCCATGACCCTGCTATATTTCTCTAGGTGCACAGGTCCCCAAACTTGGAGGTGATATTTGACCAACCACTTTTACTTGACAAAATATAGCTTTTAGCTCATTGACTTCTTCATTCATTCAGGCTCAATTCCAATGGCTCTATATGTAGTCCTGCCTCCCTGTAAATGTTGTCACAATCCCCCTATACATTATTGTCAGCTCAATTTTATAATGAAGAAACTAAGGCTATGTCCCTTGGTAAGAAGCCATAATTCATCCTCTGGCAATTCGAAGCTAGAACTCCTGCTGCTAGTTCCCTTTCCTCTATAATGCCTCCCATGAGGAAAAACAGGGGCATGACAAATGCTTTGCTCAAGCTCTGGAAGCAGTGTCTTCTCGATGAGGATTGTAGAACTTTCCCAGAACCCAAGGGAACTGCAGAGGGGCAGCCACCCTTTTTCCCCCCAGACATGTGCTTTGGAGCAACATGGAGCAGAAACCTGGTTAAACCATAGAACTTCAGAGTTGGAAGAAAGGGCACCCAAACTCTTTTATAAATGAAAAACCCTAAGGCCCTCGAACCTGAATAGGTTCATAAGATTACTTTGCTGAGTATAAATGAGAAGGAAACTGCTTGATCAAAGAATTTTAGAACTTTAGAAGCTCTCTAATAATCCTCCCCCTTGCTAGTTTCAGCCACTCATTTCTACCTGCCTCTCTGTTTACACACATGTGGGCAATAAGAAGCATAAATAGCTAGCCTATGTTTGAATCACAGTATCTACTTCTCCACAAAATGCAGAAATATGTCCAATTTCAGAGAAATATCAAGATCTACTATAGAATAAATGGTGCTCAGGATGAGCAGACCAAATGAAGGATACAGTGTAAAGAGCCTGGATACAAAAGGTACTCAATAAAGAGATATTGAATGAATAAATGATATATGAAGGAATGAATGGAAATTGAAAGGCAGAAGCAGAAATAATTGGTCAATCCATGTTGTTCCAAATATGCCATCTTAAACCTTCACTAAGAAAAATCCCAGCATCTTTCTTATTAAGAAACCCCTTCCAGTGGAACAGAGTGAGTGGGGCACTTTGAACTGGGGGAAACATATAAATGGGACCCAAAATTTCTATTTGGTCTATAATTTCATCTACCTGCACTGAAAGAGCAAGTTAAAACAGGAAACAGGCTTCTGATCCCCTAGTGAACTTGAGACAAGGCTCAGGGTCTGATGCCTAGGCTGCCGTCATGAACAAAATCTCAGCAGAGATGTTCTCAGTGTTTGGGGATTACTCTGCTTGCTTCACACTCATCCCCAAACAGCTGGCAATGTTAGCTACCATTTTATGTAGGTCTCCCACATTTTAAGGAATGCTAGCTCACATGAATGTGGTGGTCAGTTAGGGCCGTGGGCTCTAGCTTCATCCAGGTCAGACAGTTCTTATTCCAACTGTGTCTCCATCACTTACTCTAAGAACCTCAGCATCTTCCTGAGTCTCTCGGAACTATGTTCAGAACTCATCTGTAAAGTGGATGGGCTTAATAATAGTAACTAAATTCTAAAAAGTTCTTGGCGCAGACAATTAAATACAACAGTATTTTGCAGAGATTTCATTTTTACTTTTCAAGAAGTTGCTCATAGCCCTGGCTGGTAGCACAGTGGTTAAGGCGCCGGCCTGCGAACCCAAATGTCGCAGGTTTGATTCCCCAGCCAGGGCACATAACCAGGTTGCAAACCAGGTCTCCAGTCAGGTCTGTGGCTGGAGGCAGGTGAAACGCAACCATACAGTGATGTCTCTTTCCCTCTCTGCCTCTCTCCCTTCCCCTCTTTCTAAAAATAATGAAATAAAAAAAATTTTTTTTTAAATAAAAAGAAGTTGCTTATATACACTCTATTTGACCAAAGCAACTCCTCTCCTGACCACTAGTGGACAATAATATAATGACCTTGTCTCCTTTTCTTAGTTTAATTTTTTTAAACAAACTTTTCCTCGGGTTGATCATTAAGGTATTTAATCCCCAGGCATTAAATGTTAAATTGGAGTCGGAATCAAGGCTGTTCTTCGGTGTTAAAAGACAATTTCAGGCTAGAATAAAGATAAATTGCTTGAGAAAAGAGGCTTGATTCCATTTATGCCTGTATTCACTGTCCCCATGGTCAGTGAACAACGTCTCATTCAAAATTCAATTTGGGGAATTACAGTGCTTCTAAATGAGAGAAAGAGAAGCACTGATGAAATCTCTGTGGAATGGCGTTAGTCTGTTTCTAACCAGTGGGATGAGTTGCTATAAATAGAAGAGTCCTGCTCAGAGGTCACTTCTGGAGGGAATCCTAGAAGCAAAGCAAAAATGAGAAAAGAAGGGAGCACTTTTTCTCCAAAGATTCTGCCTGGCAGCATCCAGAACATCAGGGGAGGAAAGTATGGGTAGAAGGAGAAGCCAGGAATGCTCTTTGTTCCCTTTTTTTTAAACTAATAACACAGGAATCTCAATGATGCAGCTGCTCTCAGAGATGCTACTGAGATCACTAACCAAAAGAGGTCCTGGATCACAAAGAGTTCTCCTTTCTCAGTGTTTATAAGAATTTAATATTTAGCTTCAGGCCCTTGTATTTGAAGCCTGCTCCTAAAACTCAGTTCTGGCATTTCGTCCTTCTCAGGAAGGTCAATTAAGAAAAGATTACTGAGGTGATTCTCCTTTTCCTATCTTTCAGAGTGCAAAAAGGCAACCCACCTTCACTGTGGAACAATAATTGATGAGCCAATTCACTTCTGGCAGAAACCAGGAAGGTGGAAACATGCGTAAAAAATAGAATTCAGCGAGAAGACAAGAAGGGGATTTTTAAGCATCTATTCTGCAGCTGGCTTTCATACATCACCTCATTAAGAACTTACTGCAAACCCCTGACATGGGTGAATTCTATCCATATTAAATATAGGAGAACTGGGGCTCAAACAGGTTAGATAGCTTACCCAAGGTCACAGAGCTACTAAGTGATAAAGTCAGGTTAGAATTTCTTGACTGGATAACAGCCATAAGTCAGAATCCCAACTCCCTATTTATTGCCTAGGAATAAAAATGCCTTAACACTCAGCTAAAGCATGAAAGGAAGAGCATGTTTTGCAAAAAAATGAAACTTGGTGGTGGGGCAGGAGGGAGACAAAGTCATTAAATCATTGTTCACTGGTAACCTTGGCTCTTGCAAACTTACTCTGTTTTCTAAGCAGAAGTGATTGAAGCCAACTAGACACAAAAAAGAATTTCTTCTTCATAATGCTTTTCACTTGCTGCTAAATGGTTGCTGGTGGAGAGACACATCTCCCTTCTTTACATGCATGCACACAAATACATATGTATCAAAGAGTCTAAGAAAAGCAATCAGAAGATATTTTCCTCTTCCTGTATTGTCATTCCAGGACACGCCTTCATTAAATGGATAAAGAATTTCCTGAACAATCAGTGTTGGCCAATGTTCCCCTTATTTCTAAAACAGAATTTAGGCAGTTGTAAGAACCAGAAGGGAAACAAACGTTTCCAAATCGTCTTTCAAGCAGCACCAGGCAGAGGGGGCTTTTAAGGCCCCCTGATAAACATGCCACATCTTCTTCCTCCCTTTCTCCCTTCCTTCTCTCCTCCTTTCCTTCCTTCCTTCCCTCTTTCCTTTTCTTCCTCCAGAAAATGTAGGATGTACCTGTCAAATAAAGCTTCACCACTAGTCGGGGAAATAGGCATTCATCAAGTGATCCCATAGATGGTTGAGGTTACAACTATGGCAGGTTACTTGAGAAGAGGTGCATCCAGCTTTCAGAGAGGGTCTGAACAGGAAGGGCAAAGACAGCTTCCTGAAGAAGGGGCACGTGACTTGCAATCTAAAGGATAAACTGGAATCAACTTTTCAAAGTAGGTAAGGAGCTTATTTCAGGCAGCTAGGACAGCATGTACAGTGGTCCTGGGGTGGTGGTGGTGGTGGTGGTGGGCTAGTGGCAAGTTGGAGGAAATGCACAGATGGCAGAATGGATAAAGCACAAGGATAGAGGGGAAGCTTGTTGCAAGATGAGGCTGAATAGATGAGTAGGACAGAAAAGGGACATTAAATTATTGAGAGAAACTTTTCATGAAAGCCTCAGAAGGGGTCTAAGTAGGAGATGAGATGATGGGGTTCATGTTTTTAAAACTTAATTTTTGATTCGAGGTAGTATGTGGGGATGCTGGGGGTGGGGTAGGGGGCACAAATAAGTTCTCCTGCCCATTGTGTGCTCTGAATTTCGGACCTCATTTCATTGCCATCATCCCATTTATCAACATGCATCCTGTGGTCACAATTCTTTCATCCTTTGATCCCCACACTGGCCATTTTCCTCTTTTATTTTTTAGTCCTCTAAACATAGCTAACACAGACAGTCTGTAGTATGTTTTCTACTAATAGTAATTACAGGGAATTTATGCAGAGTACACATGAGGCAAAACTGAATACTGAACGTTAGACTTGAGTCTCAAACTTCTCTGGATAATTTCTACTGAGATTATCTCACTGGTTTCCTTTTACCTTGAGTCCCACATCACTGTTTTCTTGCCACGGCACCAGTATTTTTTGTTTGCTGTTTTTTTGTTTTTGGGATCTTTCTCCTTCAGCGTCTACATGTCTCAAGGGCCCCTTTCCTTTCTCCCCTCAGTCTCCTGTCTGCCCTACCATCAAAGGCAGACTCAAAATTCCTGCCTGCATTTATTTAAATTTCTTATTAAGGTGATGGAAAGCAGGACCAGCGATGGAAGACTTTGCTTTTCATATGCAAACAAGCCACAGACAGGTTTTATCCAAAACAAAAGAGCAAATCTCTGACTAAAAGCAATTCTTTTCTACCTAGCCAAAGGGTTTAAAATGCAGTGGTCTTTAAAAGACACTTTAAAAGATGGGATTATTTTCTTTATGTGTACAAGAGTCATTTGCTTCTAATTTGTTCACCTGGCCCTACTTGGTTATGCTGTGCCAGCATCAAAATAGAAGAAGTATGAGAGATGTTTAATAAAAAATGACTGTAGCAGATCAAAACCAGAAGAAATCAAAGTTATCACAAAATTTAGAAGAGATAATAAATGTGTCTTTAGAAGCAAGTAGATAAAATAATAGATCTGTGCATGAAAATGGAGATGGGGAACATTTTTGCTGTAGGAAACATCAACTCCCAAAACACCCTGAAAAGTGACAGCATAAACAGCAGTAGAGGCAATAAAGGAAGGTAGAAAAGAGAGAATGAGAAAATACGAAAACTGCCGAGAGGAAGAGAACAATCTGCCAACATGTGTGCTGTTCCTCTCATAAATTAGCTCCATCGATGGGTTTAATTGTCTGAACAAATGGGATGAAGCTATTTTCAGACCAATTATTTTTTTTTTGATCACCAATTCCCTCACAGTGAAGGGAACAACAGAGAAACCAGGCTTTTCTAGACTTCATCATGTCAGTTAGATATTTACACATTCATACGGCTCTTTGGGTCTCTGAAGGATAAAGATTCATGGCGATAGCGAGTTTAGGTAGCTGCAGGTGGATCTCCCAGGGAAAAAAAATCCATTGTCCTGTGCCCTTCCTGCCAGCAAAAAGCTGCTTCCTTTCATTCAGGCTGAGCATGTGTGTGTGTGTGTGTGTGTGTGTGTGTGTGTGTGTGGTGTACGCATGCATGCTCTCACTTTAACTCTAGAGTTAAAAACTAGATGTTAGCATCAGAAAGTACCAGAAAGCCTAGTTCAACTACTGGTACCATCTTGCCAAGTTCAGTGACCTTGGCCAAGTTACTCATCCTCTCCAAAATCAGTTTGCTATCCTGTAAAATGGGGGCAACAATATTTTCTACCTCATCTGTCTGGCTGTTGTGACAGCTAAATAAGAAGAAACATTAAAATGCTCATAACCATGCCTATAATACAATGTCTCAAAAGTATCAATTATTGGTATATAATTAATTCTTCTTGTTACAATAGATGAAGTGATTTAGTTAAAGTGCAATAAATCATCCAGATCTGCTTACCTTCCAGTAAGTTCCCTCCAAAGTAGCTCAAGACAAGGATTTGAGAGCAGGTAGTTTAAGCGGAAGGTGTCCAGAAAACCTTCAGATGACAGCAACAGAGGCAGAGAAGGCAGTCAACACAAGTTAAATCAGCCATTACACTGGGTGACTGAAGCTGAATCCTGTAGGGAATCCCCTGAAAATGTTTACACATTACTTGAAAGTTGACAGAATTGATATATTTATACACACACTTGCTTCACTAATTAGTTGACAGTGCTAAGTCCCCAGCAGTGGGCAGAACAGCCTTGTGCAAAGAACTATTTAGCAAAGAGGTGTATATACTGGAAGCTGGATGGTGTCCAGAACATTGAATGGACCTCAAAGATTAATAATAACTCAGGGACTTGAAGACAATAGTTTTCAGGACACAGCCTGGAACGATGACAGGTGGTTTCCTTGTAACCTTATAAGCTTAATATTTAAGTGGCCTTTGAAATGGCCAAATCACATGTGATCCAGCCAGCCTGTCACTGAGTAGATACTTGATCCAACAGAGAGTTATACCATTTTTTTTTTTTTCAAAAGCATCATGGAATCAAGTATGGAATGAAAGTGCCATTATAATATAGTGGAAAAGAAGTAATTTGTGGGTACAGAATATATGGATTTAGGCCTTGGCTATGGTGCTCACTAGTTTATGAGTTTTTAGCCTTGTTATCTCTCTGAGCCTCTCTTCCTTCATTGTTAGAAATAATAATTTCTATTATTATTTTGCTATTCATGGATGTCAAAATGTTTCACAGCTGCAAGGTATTCTTTCCATCATTATCTCCAGATAACTAAAGATGACCTCTTTAAATGGCAAACTTAACTTTTGGAGGTCATTCTTGAAGGAAATGTTTGCAAAATACACATTCCAATAAATGCATTTTATAGAAATGATTGGATTCTTTTTCAGAATTCTTACACTGCAACAGCCATGATCTCCAGGTTCATATGATATGTCACACTATTTGCTCTTCCTTCTCCCTCATGATACGCTGTCCCTGCTTATTACTAATAGTTTCTATGGAAACTAAGCTCAGTAAGTCAGTAACCTAAGGTAACACTTAATACTAACCAAATAAGCTCCAGCTAGCTTGAGGGTACGCACCAATGTTAATAAACTTTGTGATAGCTACTTTCCTTGCTGCTCAGATAAACTTTATACTTAATTTCAGATTCTATGCTATATTTGAATAGTTGAAGATTCAACTAATCTGACCAATTTATAAAACATAGTAGTATACTACACATTGACTGTAGTATTGAGATGTGTTTCTATAAACGTCTCATTCATTCAATATTTCATTCATTCATTTATTAATTTATTTATTCAACAAATATTGCCTTCCCCAAGTACATACTGAAAATATAATAGTCAGAAATTTATCTCACCATAAAAAAAGTTAAGGAATGCAAATAAAGAATGTAAAACTAATCAAAATTTTATTATGTTCTATATTAATCATTACGCTTTATTAAAATTTATATCATACAGCAGTTGCAAATGAAGTGCTTTGGAATTTAGAATTCAAGGAGAGGAAAAATACTTCTAGTTTGGGAGATTAAGAATGACTTTGGGCAGAGGACCTGAATAGACATTTCTCCAAAGAAGGCATATAGATGGTCAACAGACCATCTAATATACATTTCAATGTAATGTTGATAAGGTATTCAACATTACAAATGATCAGGGATGTGTAAATCAAAATTATAAGGAGGCATCACCTCACACCTGTCAGAATGGCTATAATTAAAAAGACAATAAAGAACAAGTGCTCACAATGATGTGAAAGAAAGGGACCCCTGTGCCGATGTTGGCAAGAATACAAATTGGTACAACTACTCTGAAAAACAGTGTTGTGGTTCCTTGAAAAATTAAAAATAGAACCACAATAAATAACCCAGCACTTTTACTGCTTCTGGTTATTTATTCAAAGAAAACAAAAACACTATATATACATATATATACATGTATACAGACACACATATATATGTAATCAGTATATATAACATGTTCTATATATTACTCAGCTATAAAAAAGAATAAAATCTAGTCATTTGTAATAGTATAAATGGTCCTAGAGGGTATTATACAAAGTGATATATATCAGAGAAACACAAATACTGTATAATTACCTTATATGTGAAATTTAGGGGGAAAAAAAAAAGAACAAACAAAACCAAACAGAAATAGAGGTATAGACACAGAAAACAAACTGATGGCTGCCAGAGGAAAGGGGGTTGGGGAGTGAAGGGGGAGTGAAGAAGGTGAAGGGAATTAAGTAGTATAAACTTACAGTTATAAAGTAAATAAACCATGGAGATTTAATGAACAGCATAGGGATCACAGCCAATATTATCATAATTACTTTGTATGAGAGCAGACAATTCCTAGATTTATCATTATGATCATTTCATAAGGTACATAAATGTTGAATCAGTGTGCTGGACACCTAAAACTAATATAATGGTATATGCCACCTAAACTTTAATTAAAAAACAACAACAAAACAAAAAAAGAAAAACAATGAAGGGATTGAGATATTAAGGGAATCTTCAAGAATGGGTAGAATGTGGACTTAGGAAGGTAGAAAGAAAGACCATTACAGGCTTAGAATAAAAACATGAACAAACGCAGAGCCACAGCTCCTTAAGAGATATAGAATAGGAACAATAAGTGGGGGAGCATGAATTGAAGTAGAAATATAAAGAAAGTCATGGAAAATAATTTCCTAAAGTAAGTGTGGCCTGAAAGTAGAAGGCATTGACTATCTAACTAATAGGCTTGCGAAATGAGGGCCAGGAGTAATTGTGACCGGTATGGGTAGGGGTCATGGCTATACTTGGGGTATTATTGCATTAGGTAGAGCAGGGAGAGACTGCAGTCGAGTCCAATAAACAAGTGCTGGGGGCAGAGAAGAAAGTGATGAGAGAAGAGTTTACTGCCCACTGGGAAAAAGACAGAGAAGGGATAAGGAACCTTAACAAAGGTTAAGAGACACTCTGGATCATTCAGCTCCACCAATCATTTCCCTCTCTTGGAAATGAAGTTATCTGATGTCAACTCAGTCTGATTTCTTTTTCTCTGTCATCAAAACATTTATCTCAGAATAATTGCTCCTTAGTCATCTCTCACCTTAAAGAGCATATGTATGAATCATTTCTATTCACTTATTAAAAGTTTAGGTAGGAGCTAAAATAATAATCCAGATATCAATGAATAAGATGTATCTAAGCAGAATAAACACAAAAAAATATATAACCCATGAATTTATTCAAGTTGTAATAAGGTATTTAGCAAATAATAGGCACCCAATAAATGCATTATAGATGAATTAATAAATGAATAAATTCTGGAGTAAAGAAAAAAAATTAATGAAAGAAGGACAAGAATTCTTACTCCATCGGTCAAATGAGCTGTTGAAGCAAAGCTTTAGCTGTAACAGCAATGTTTCCTCAATTATTTATATTCATATTTTTCAAAAAATTTATATGCGTAACAATTCTTAAACCATTTAAGTCAAGTCCAACCTTATTCAACAGTCACAATTAACCCATATGTTATGATGAGATCGTCACTCAACATACATTTGGTAACAACTATGTGCCAATCACCGTATTAGATATGAAGACATATAGGACTTTTATCTTGGGAAGTCAACAATCTAGAGAGAGAACTTATTGAATAAGTATAAACTGATAGAACTTAAAAGTAGACATTTGTCAGGCTGCAGTGAAGTTTCTGTAAAGTGAAAAAATGAGTTCTATTTCCATTCACTCTTTAACTTGTTACTTTCTTTTCAATCAGAGGCTGGCAATACAAGGGAGATATTGCATGTTAGCTTCTAGACCACTGCATAAAGCAAATATTGCAATAAAGTATGTTGTAATCTGTTTGTTAATAGAGGGTCTTACCTTCAATTTGTTAAAAAAAAATTTGTACAATACATAAAGCAAAGTACAATAAAACAAGATATACTTGAATAATGTTTGACTGCAAAAAGGATTGAGGGGTTGCTGTAAAAGTCTTATAATTTAAAAACTTTAGATTCTCTATGTGTTATTATTATTATTCACTGGACATTTATAGCATCATTGCATTAACATCCCAAATAGGCTACTAGCAAAAGCCTTTCAGATCTGGGAATTAATGAGGAAAGTACTCATTAACCAAAATCTCTGAAAGTTCTCTCCAATTATAGAGGTTGAATGATTACTTTATAAGAACAAAATTCTATCACCAGAATTTAAATCTGCCAGAATACTTTTCAGACAGATATTTTTTACTGAGAAATGATAGATAATCAGCCCTTTAAAATGTGCCAGGGGACACAGGAAATTATATATATCAGCCACTTAAAACCTACTTATTTAAAATGATATATAACAGAATGGCCTTGCTTTATGAGGACATTTAGGTTCTGATCATACTCAAGGAAAGAGATTTGCAACTATGAGTTGCATTCCAGTAATTGGCATTGAAAAATATCTTACAGTTTACAGTTGATGTATAAAAGCTCATTACCAAATATAAAATGCTTCCTAAATAAGATTCCTTATCAACAGCAAATGAGGTTCACCTATTACCACTGATAGACTGGGATACTTGCAAGAAGTCAGGGAAGGTACGGATCAGGTCTGCTGAATATTTTCAGGGATGCTTCACTTTGTATTCAAATCTCATATTTGAGATTCTTCACAAGGTAAGCTAGTCAACTGGATTGCATTTTGGGTAGATTTATAATTCATGGTATTAAAATATGATAGTGAAGTATAAATTAAACAGAAAAAGTAACTTCTTGCTTTCTTATTGCCAAACTACATTTATCACACACACATTAAATGTTGGATCAGTACCTGGTTGTCATCCTGAAATTGATAAATCTTTGAAATTTTGAACCAGAAAGAATCTTGGAAATCATCTTTCTCTTTATGTCACTCCCCCAACCCCACTTCCTGTCATCTCCACTCCACAGATGAAGAAGATGACAAGAAAAGTAAAGTTACTGTCCCAAGGAATCGAGAAGAAAATACAATGTACTGAACTTTTTGCATGAGTAAGACACAGATCCATATGCTTTTCACTGTGCTACAAAGCTATCCCCAAGTGTTGATCTGCAAACTTTGGAGCTTCTCAGGTGAAACTGACCACATACATAGAGGTCAAGGGGAAACCAAAGAGAAAAGCAGACTTCTTCAAATTGGCATATGGCAGCTTTAATCAGCAAGAGAACTTACAGATGAGGCTTGTCTCAAGTGGCTGTTAGATGAGTAGTGCTCTGCACCTACCCACCAGAATCCTAAATTTGTAGAGAGGCTTCAATGGGGTTAAGTATGTACACTGTCCAGATGGTCACAACGGCACATTTCTCTCTCAAGGCAGTGTCCTTGAAAATGGGTCCTAGTGTGGAAACACTGGGTGGAATGTACACTCTAAGGACAGAGGGAGGAAGGTGAGGAGCTTCCAATGGCCCCGGTCCAGCTTGAGAGTCAACAGGTGGTCACATACTCTTGATGATATTCTCTAATACTAAAGTTTATAATTGGATGTTCGCTACCAAGTAAATACTAAGACTTTTGAAAGTGATGAGTCCTTTTAAATTTACTTCTAGGCAAAAATGCACAAAAAATAAAGATGCCTGCTTCATTACAAGTTAAAACTTATCTTCTAGATTTTTTATGATATCTATAATTGTATGCCACTCACTGGATCTTTTAAAGCTATCCTTCCCAAATAGTTTGAGAAGGTAAAGTATAGAATCACAGACAATCCAGTCCAAGTATCATGGGTCTTGAGGAAGATCTCACATAGTAAACAGCAAATAATTCACCTAGGTATCAAGGCACTGACCTGAACAAAGAGTCTTTTAAATACTATAGCTTACTGGCCTTAAGACACAACTGTTTATAACTAACACTTCCCCCTTTCTATAGTAATTTGAGTGGTTGAAGTATACTTCTAATTGTCCACCTTATTCATGCATTCTTTTGACAAATGTTTACCAAAAACCTATCAGGTGCCAGGTGTATTTTTTTGCACTGGTGGTATTTCAAGAACAAAGCAAATTACCTATTCGTAAACTTAATTTTGCCACACACAATAAAATGCCTGACACATGACTCATAAGAATAATAATATCACCATTAAGACTGACAATAACATTAAGGAGAAAGTTAAGACTTGGTGAAAAGCAAAGGGGAAAACATTCCTTACATTGGGCCAGGGGTGATGCCAAGGTAGTTGTGATTAAGAGACTGATAATAAACAAATAACTCTAAAAATGTTATTATAGAATGTGTAAATACTAAGAAAACACAAAGCATGGAGAAGTTGATAGGAGTGGTAGATACTTGAGAACAAGTGTGTTGAGAGCATATGTTTGAAATATAGTCTTTCTTATAAGTCAGCCTTCTATCTGCTTGGATGTCTGATCTGGGCCTAAGAACTAGGCACACTGAGCCACCTGTATGACCACCAGTCCTACAGGTGACATTGGCACCAAGGAGTAACAGGGAGCTGACATAGACAACAATGCTATTCATTCAGATTTCATTAATGCAGGTTTATTAATGCAGATTTAATCCAAATCTATACTAACCTAATAACAATACTAACCTCTCAGAAACCATCAGTAATAACATCACATGGGAGAATTGGGGGACAATAAATCCAAGTGCCAGAGTCTCATCTGCAGGTCTAGGAGACAGCATGGTGAGCAAGGGAACCACCAGCATCTTTCAAGGAAGCATCTCTGGAGCCAGGTGGGCAGCAGGGCAGTTGAAGTCCTCAGTCCAGCAGGGCAGCCAATGCCAAATTTCAGCACAGCATGGAATCACCCTCTGGTGTGAAGAGCTTGCTATCTCAGCAGTGGTGTGGAACCTGCCTTGGTTATACCTGGAAAGTGGTGTACTCCACCCTTTTGGGTCTCTTGATAACTGTCTTGGTACCCCTAATGGCAAGAGTGGAATTTCCCCAAGAGCTTATATTCAGGGTGCTCTTTCTCCGAAGACATAGCTGTTCTAGTCACAAGTGCACATATCTTAGGTGTGTCTCCTTATCAGCTGTATCTAGCATGACTTAGGTATTTTACTTCTTGAACCAAAGTGTCATGGTTGATTGGCAGCCACATTTGTTGACATGATTGACTCCACTTTGTTTTATATACTTTATGCTATCTTGACCAGACCAATGCCATTTTATTGGTCTTACTCTCCACAAAGTGTTACATGAAATAATTAAGACAGAACTTCCTGGCATGCATAACTATGATTATAAAATTCAACAGGAAAGAATGTCAATAGAGATCATCTTTCATACCTGAGAGGGACATCAAAGTGTAGTTATAGAAGAATTTAATCTTTTATTTTTTTTCTTTTGAAATAATTTCATTTTTGCTTTCCTTGGAAAAATATTATTCACTATAAAAATGAGATGTATAATTAGCATGATGAGTATACACTGACAGACTCCAAGACATATACCACATTTGAGGTGAGAAACCTGCCATGGAGTCAGGTCTACTTCTCCATCTCTTGCTTCTTGGCTGGCCTGTGACTTAGCTTTGACCAGAAGAAAGTGGAGGAAGTGATTCTAGGCAAGGCCTCTACTGGCATGGTAGGTTATTGCCTTTTATAATATGAAACCACCACACTATGGAAAAGAACAGAATGAAATACCATGGGAGTAGAAAGAGGTTAGTCATCTTGGCAATTCCAGCCTTCCCATCTGATCCAGTGACTGTGGCTGCATGGAATCTACAGAAAAAACCCCAGTCAACCCACTGAATCATGAGAAATAATAAATTAGGCTTTTTTAAAGTCAAAGTTTGAGGGCTTATTTTGGTGGTTGTTGTACATCCATAAATCATTAAAACAATGTGATGAATTATGAAAGCACTTAGCCTTCATCTCTCCCTAGCTCATCTGTGATAGAGAAGCAATATCAATTTTATCCTCTTTCAAGAGGCATTGAAATAATTAAAGGCAATCCTGAGTATTTAAATAGAACTAAATAATAATGCTTTAATTTATGCTATCTCATATTGTTCAAAATTAGTTTACACTCAAATAATATTATTCAACCATATTTTTAAATTTTGGCTACAAATATCTCAGAAGAAGCATCTGAATCAATAGTAGTCAGGAAGTGACTTAAGAGCAGGTGAAGGATGGAAAAAATGGAAGGAAGGAGGAAGGGAGGGACGGAAAGATTAAAAAAATAAAATTAAGACAAAGTATCAACCAAACCAAAAGTGTTCATTGAAATGAATTTTAAAAAATATTTCTTTTTGATATTTTTTTTCAAGAGGCTAATGAACTGTTTATTGATTACACATGATAATGGATACTTTGCAATCTTTATTCCCATCTATAATTTTACCTGGTACCATAATTTAATTTAGATGTTTTGCATAGGATATGCCAACAATCATTAATAACCAAATAAACTCCATGACTCTGCTTGGGTGACTCTTTTAATGGTGAACTCCAGGTCACTGCACAGTAACTTATTAATTCAACTACACCAAGGTTTCTGAAGACAATGGCTTATGTGCACAGTAGGATGTAAATAAATTTCAAATGGGATCTGGCACCACTCTCACACTGTAGCAGTAATTTACCAAGATGTAGTCTACTTCAGAGTAGACTAACTTTACATATAATATTTTTTTTTCAAAAGTACACATTTATTCAGTGTCATGATCAGACTATTAGATTTAATCATCAACAGAATGGTTGCAAAAAAAAAAAAAAAAAAAAACACAAAACAAATCTACATTAAAAGCCTTTGTTGGAATGCTTTTCACTTTCCACAGAACAGAAATTAAAATAACTTGTTATGCAATTAGCCACAAATACAGCCCTCAAGCTTTTTGGCCATTCACATGAGTACTGTCTAAAATAGTCTTTTTAGCAGCTCAGCCCTGCCACCACTGCTTGGCTGAGTCCACAAATCTGTTGTAACCTTCAGCTTCCCTGACACTTCTCTGGCTCTCCTCTTATAAGCTATGTTTCCTGGCAGTAATTACTGATGAAAACTTCTACCACTGCCATAGCTACTGCTGTTGGAAGCACCACAGCTACCTTGGTTTTGTGGTTTGGCAAAGTACCACCTTCCACCACCACACAGGCCAGAGCTTCCCCTCCTAAGTTTTCTCCTCTCATGGGTCCAAAACTTGAAGACTGATTGTTGCAATTGCCAAAATCATTGTAGCTTCCACTAAAATTGCTTCCATCATTATCAAATGCATTATAGAGATCCCCACTGCCACCATATCCACCACCACCAGTGCTGCCACAAAAGCCACCTTGACTGCTGAAGTTTTCTCCATGACCAAAGTCATTATTCCCACCAAAACCACTTCCATGACCACCTCCAAAGTTTTCAGAACCACTTCATCCTTTTTAGCTGAAGGAAGCACTAGCCATCTCTTGTTTAGATGGGGTTTTCCTTACTTCACAGTTGTGGCCACTCACATTATGGTATTTGTGAATAACAATCTTGTCTACAGAGTCATGATCATCAAAGATTACCAAAGCAAAGCCTCTTCTCTTGCCATTGCCTCAGTCATGATTTTAATCACTTCAATTTCTCCTTGCTGTTCAAAATAATCTCTTACGTGATGTTCTTCAAGGCCTTTTTTAATACCACGGACAAAATTCTTCTTCACAGTAAAGCAGGCAGCAGGTCTTTGAGAATCTTCCCTTGAGACAACCATCTTTGGTTCCACAGCTTTTCCACCCACCTCATGTAGCCTTGTATTTGTGGCTGCATCCACTTTCTTCACAGTGGCGTATATGACAAACTCAAAGTTTCTGGAGCAGTTGGTATTTAGATTTCTCATCACCACACTGTGAGCATCCCATTTGTTCAACATGGCTCCTCAGACTCACATATGTCTGAGGACACATATTTAAAAGCTTGAGCCTCCAATGAAGAGCTTCCATAGTTGTTCCAGCTCTTTGGGGGACTCTGACATAGACAGGATGACTGCAGGAGGGGAGGCTTCAACAATGCTTACTCACTGGCATCCACCATCAGAAAGGCAAAATTACTATTTCTTTACTAAAATATAAAACTTGGGGTGAGTTAGACTTTGATGTCACTGAAACACCAGTATCAATATTGGAAATGTGTTAAAAGACGTGGGGTTCAACTTCTATATAGAATTTAGGCAAGTGAATATCTATGCTTGTTTGAACATAGGCATGAGTAATTGACTTTCTACCTAAGTAATATATATTATCTCAATGTGGCTTAAAATACTAGATTTGTCACTAGAGAGTATTATGCTTAGTGAAATAAGCCAGGCAGTGAAATATCATGTGATCTCACTTAATATAGGAACATAATGAGCAAAACAAACAAATAAGCAAAATAAAACCAAAGGCATGGAAACAAGGAACAGACTGATGGTGTCTCGAGGGTGGGGCTGGTAGAAAAGGGCAAAGAAGGGGAAGAGTTTAGTCAAGGAACTAGTAATACATACATACATACATACACACATAAATGCATAAGCACATTAAATATTAGAACTTGCCCTTTTGCCCTGAAACCTGACAGTTTACACAGAAAGTTACATCAGAGATTATTCTATTTATCTAAATTGGAGTTCTCCAGATACTGGGTCCAAATTAAATTGAACAGTATATTCTGTGGTGCTTGATAAAAGTACATATTTCCAGTCCACTTACCCTGATCTGCCTAATCTGCATCTCAGAATGGTTATGTACATGTGAAATTTTCACCGGTGTGCTAGATCATCCTTATGTGTACCAGCATCTAAGGACCTCTACCTTATACTCTAAGCCCCTCTGGGAAAAGAAACAAAAATCTAATTTGATCTTGTATCCCCAGCCCTTGATATAGTATATCTCATACATACAGGGAATCAATAAGTTTTCTGAAAGAAATGAGTGAATGAAAGAATAAATTATGAATAAATGACATATACATAGTTCTAAAATTTGATGACTACCATGTCTCATCAGTCACTGCTTCAGTCTATATATCCTGTGTAAATAAAAGCAAACCCATATACCATCTTAAACTACCCTACAAACATGTCTGAAACTATTCATTTGCCTTCACTGTCAGTAAGTTTACCAATTTTCCTTCCCAGATTCTACAACTAGCCCTGTAGTCAAGGAAAATTTCAGAAACAAACCTTAATATTCTATACTTAATTCCTTGCACATAGTAGGCAGTCAACACAAGATTGTTTAATGATTTTGCTTTGAAAATTTTGCTGGTCTATTCCTTATTAGTTGTTGTAATCTGAGTAGTTGGGTGTCTGTTTTGATAACTGAGGTTTTAGTTACTATTGTGTTCTGAAGAATTTTCTATGACTCTAGTCCCCTTGTAAAAGGATTTGCCAATCTTTTACCCAAATCCTCAGATAGGACACCTGGCCCAACCATACCCAAATTAGTGTTGACTTTCTTTGATCTGCTGCCTGACCCCATTATAACAACCTTCCCAGAACCCAAATAGTGCCTACTCTTTGTAAACCCACTACTGTGTTCTACCTATCAGGCATCCTTGAAGGCAATCTCTGGATTGATCCAATTGCCTATTCCTATTTCCTTGGAATACCATGTCTTAATTACTTCCACCATCCATAGGTTTAACTTTAGATTCCAGTTCCTCGGCTGAATTCTTCCCTCACGTGGAATACTATTATGCTCTAAATCAACTGCTTCATTCACTCCCAGTTCATGGAAGAAAGAGCACCATGCCTTGAAAATAATGAAAGGCTAGGGAATCATGTCTCTAATTTGATTTGAACGCTATGAGTTTAAACTAATTACATCTTATTTTCCTTTTCTAATTGAGCTTGGAATTTGGAGTCAACTGGAAAAGGATTTGAAAGTGGTTCTGCTTTTCACACCTGAAAACTTATTTAACTCCTCTAAGTAGCAGTTTCCTCTGTAAAATGGAAGCAATCTTAGCACCTCCTCACTGGACTCTTTTCACTGGGATAATGTGCTTTGCACAGTTCCAGGTACATGGTAAAGGCTTGATAAATGGAAGTATTATTAGGCCTCTCTGTGTGGCTCCTCTCTAGGAGACTGTCGTGTTACCTATGGCAACAGGGTGTCAGGAAACTGTGGGCATTTTTCAGTACCCACTATGATAAGACTGTTTGGATCATCCCTAGCACACAGCTCCTCTTGCCTAAAAATAGAACACCTTCTGCTTTACGTCAGGAACTATCATTCCATTAGCAGTTTCACTGAAAGCTGCAGACAGCTTGCAGAAGCCTGTTTCTGCAGCTTGCTCTGACCCCCTGAAGGACCACAGGGGCTAAATTTCACTCCACTTGCTGGTACATCAAACCACATACCCCTCAGAGCCCTTCTCTATAGAAGAGGACCCTACCCATTAATAAACAATGTATATACACACACACACACACACACACACACATGTTTATACATATCATATATTATATTTACATATTATATATAATATATGTTTATATATTATATAATTCTCTACAGAGGAGGAGATCATAGAAACCACCATGCTAATGATAACTGATCGACCAATTTATTCATTTCAAGGCAGTGACTAATTATAATAAGCAAACAACAGGCTGAAAAACAATTTATGCTGGCTGGGAAATTTGTGTTTTGATTTCTTCCTGTGAGTAAAGAGACAGGCAACAGCCCAGGCAGACATGAATTGGTAGTTTACATACTGTTAAGTAAATAAATATTATTTGGCCCTGATACAAAGTCTAATTCAGCAGAGAGCAGCTTCCATATTGTTCTCCCCTTAATGCTAAAGATCATGGATTTGGCTAAGCAAAAGGAGAATTTAAGGCTTAATAATGGTAAAGTAAAAATAATGATGATAAAAATGATTATAGCTTACATTTACTCAGTATTCACTATGTATCACCAACCACATTAACAAAGTAACATGTACTAAAACACTTAATTTGGAGAAACCTGAAGAGGTAAATATTATAATCACACTTCATAAAAGAGAGAAACGGTGATGCTGAAAGCTTGAGTACCATGTCTGATGCCCCACAGTTAGTGGGTGACAGAGCCTGGATCTCAACACTGACAACCTAGCTCCAGCACCATAGAGTTAGCTTCCATAATGCTCCATACCAGGGGTCGACAAACTCCTTCATAAGTGCGACATAGTAAGCATTTTAGGTTTTATGAACCATGATGTCACTGCAGAGACCAGTCAGCTCCACTGGTATAAAACAAAAGCATTCCTAGACCATAGATAAATGGATGTGCTTGGCAGTGTTCCAGATAAAGCTTCATTGAGTAAGTGCATAGACAGCCCCTGCTCATTACAATGTGGGCACTGCGCCTCATTCCTCCAAGGGACTGGCAATCTCCTCCCTTAAATTTGACACTAAATGTGTTTCATCCACAAATGAAAATTCTGCCTCCCCTACTCTCTTTCCAGGCTCCACCTTTGGCCCCAGGTAATGGTGGGGGCCTGAATGAAGAAGTTGCAATTTTACTCCCGCTCCAAATGAAGTTAGTCGAATACGAGGGGAGACCCCTCAAAAACTGGAATTTATCTATTAAAAAATTGTGCATTTATTCATACATGTTTAAACTTCAGCCATCTTCAAAGTATTCTCCATTTGATGCAAAGCACCTGTTGAGACATTTTTTTCTGCTGCTCAAAACAGTTTTTGAACTCATCAATTTAGAGGCCTTGTAGTGTTTCTCTTGTCTTTTGTTTAACCTTTTCCACATGGCAAAATGTTTCCCTTTGAGGACTTTTTCATCTAAGGAAACAACAAAATGTTACAGTGTGAGATTGGGTGAATAGGGAGGGTGGGGCACGAGGTCATGCCATTTGAGGTTAAAAAACTCATGAACACTAGGTGTGGTGTGGGCAGGTGTGCTTACAGATAGCCCATCATGAAATAAGCAAACACATTGAAAGAGTCTTTTAAAAAATTAACTGATGCCAGATTCAGCCTCTCACAGCAATGCCAGCTGGTACACTGATACAGATGGATTTGTAGAACACTCACCTAGCAGGGGAAGCCCAAACTACATGGGGTTCACCCTTCAGAAGATAATTCTATTGGGGGGATCCCCCTCATATTAGCTCACAGACATCAGCCTGCGGAAAGCTGGGTCAGAGTGAATATATTTGTTCCTTCCCCTCTGTTCACTCTATTACATTCTCTGTGAATAAATAAAGGAAAAAATTAAGTTGTTTTTCAAATTGAAATCCCTATCTGACCATTCCAACAGGAGAGGAAAAACAATTCTGACAAACTCTTTCACCCCATCGTTAGTTATTGCACTAGAACTACTGAATAATTAATTGCTTGCTATTTATTACATATAACACACCAAGTAATCAGTCATTACCAAGCAAAGAGGCTCTGTCATGCAGTGAATGAACTCCAGTGTCAGGCACCTGGCCCCAAATGCTGGTCCTGGCTCTTTCTAACTGTATGACTTTGGGCAAATGAACTGTATTTTTCTGTATCTCAGTTTGCACATCTATACAATTAGAATAATCATTAAGCTCCCATTTTGGTAAGGATTAAATGAGCTAAAACATGCATATTAAATACTTAGAAAATCACCTGGTGCAGGAGCAATACTCAGTAAATGTTAGCTATTTTTATTAAAGAACATAGGGAAAAAGTTGTTCATTTTGTCTTTTTTTTTGTCAAGAACATACTAATTGAGCACAAACTTTAGACAAGGGTCTTTCTCATATGTTATTCTGAGTACCACATAATGACAGCCCTCAAAGACTGTAAAATCTAGTAGCCATTAAAAAATGTGTGCTACTTTAAGGAGGTTTGAGGAAATGATACACAGATTCCATTAAAATGTTGTCAGCATAGTTACCTTAATTCTGTTTCCCTTGTTTTTTATATACCATAGGTACCTATCAAAAGCCTTCTATGTGTACTACCTAAGTACATGTAGTGAAGAAAATATCAGAAAATACACCTTAGGTAGAAGAATGACTAGAATATGATGACTCTGGAGTGAAATATATTTTTATAAAAGCTAGCGGAGAAAGCATTGGTGAACTGCAATACAAAGTGATGATTTTCTTGGACTGTAGTGAAGGTCATGATGTTGTGAAGGTCTCATAACACTCATCAGTTAAATTTTGCTGTGAAAAATTCTAAGTGAGATTCATAATTCCTAGGTGGAACTGGGATCACTTGGTGTTAACAATATTTTGTTTGTGACAATGGTTAAGAATTATGGCATTTACAACAAATGATCATTTTAGTAGGAACTATAATCTCAGTAAGTCAATTTTCTCATGTATAGAATAAATATTAAAATGATAATGCCTACCTCATTGCTTCCTTATACAATGTAAATGAGATAGTGCATGCCAACTTCCTAGCATGGAGTCTAACTCAAAATGTAGCATTTATCATTAACCTATCTTCCCCAAGAGTTTAGAAAACTCTGTAATCCAGAGGCTTGATCACAAAAGAGTATGTTCCCTATCATCAGACCACTATGTCTTAAAGGAGGCATATTGGGTACTGTAGCAGCCTTGAAAACATGCAGCTCAGATCTCCTACTGTGGGGAGTATATCGACTGACAACCCTCACAGCTGCCCTCTGGATCCCTGTCCACGTTCACACCACCCCCCTGCTTCCTGTGGGCTGCTCTGAGTCAATGGCAGAGCATGATGGGGATAGTAGTGTAGGTCCCTCCTGGAAGACTCAGTACTATTTGAACAAGTGCCTTTAGCTCAAGGATTCCCCATCAGTCTGGCCAGAATTCTGTTAGAACTGCCTGCAGCCTGAGACTCTTCCTGCCTTGTCCTTGCTCGCCCTCTTATTTTCATGTGTCCCATGTGCAGGGTAGTGTGAAGGCTCCCCTTCTTCTCCTCTGGCTTCCTCTCCCTTTGCAGCCTTCACAGAGATTCCCCCTAGTAAATAACCTATAGTGTAATCCCACATGGGCATCTTCTTCTTGGAGGACTCTGAATAACACACTCCGAATTTATTGTTACAAATCCTGATCTATTAGGATTTACCTGCCTTATCCTCACTCCTGGCCCTGTTTTTCAACCATGTTGTATTGATTATTCAATATAAATCCAACCAGTAAAACACATGGCAAAGATCTTTCAAGTTACTGGTTTCTTATTTTTCTTTCTTTCATTTTTATTTTATTTTTATTGTTTACATTGTTGCAACTATCATCATTTACCCCTGCTTTTTTCCTCCTCCTCCCAGTCCCTGCCCCCTCTCCTCCTGTCATCACTACACTGATGTCTGTGTTTATGGATCATACATATATGTTCTTATATAATTCCTTCACCTTTTTTTCATGCAGTTCTCCTCTTCCTTACCCTTTAACAGCTGTCAGACTATTCCATGTATCCATGCTTCCATTTCTATTTTGTTCAGTTTGTTTTTTCCATTAGCTTCCACACACAAATGAAATCATATAGTCATTGTCTTTGTCTGCCTGGCTTATTTTACTTGGTATAATAATCTCCAGGTCAATTTATGTTGCTCTAAAAGGAGTTCATTTGTTTTTACAGCTATGTAGTATTCCATTCTGTAAATGTACCACAGTTTATTTTATCCACACATCTACTGATGGGCACTTGGGCTGTTTCCAGATCTTGGCTATTATAAATAATGCTGTTATAAACATACAGATGGCTAATAAACATGAAAAAAAAAGCCCAATATATCTAACCATCAGGGTGATGCAAATTAAAACCACAAGGAGATATCACCTCACACCAGTCAAAATGGCTACCATCAGTAAATAAACAAGTGCTGGTGAGGATGTGGAGAAGAGTGCTCTATTGGTGGGAATGCACATTAGTGCCACTACTGTAGAAAAGAGTATAGAGGTTCCTCAAAAAATTAAAAATGGAATTGCCTTTTGATTCAGCACTTCCACTTCTGGAAATATATCCTAAGAATTATGGAACACCAATTCAAAAGATTGTATGTATTTCTATGTTCAAGCCACAAATTTATGCTCTAATTAGAAGCTATGAAATTATCTCCCACAAGTCAGTGCATTCACTGTTTTTATCAGCATTACCATTGCCCTCACCCACAGTCAACACAGGCCAGTAGGAGCACAGGTACTTCCTCTTTTGTAGACTGCACAGTGACTGTCAGGCTCCCTAGAAAGTCCCTCTGTGAACTAATCACATGTTTCAACTGACTCAAGCCTCAGGTCTCAGGACTACCACAGCTGATGTCGATATATGGGGCAGAGGAACAGCCTTATCAAGCCCATTCTATGTACAAAATTTTGAGTGATAACAAATGCTTGTTATCCTTTGAAGCCACCAAGTTTCAGGGATGTTTATTACACAGCAGTAAAAACCAAAACATACATTATCTTAAAATAGAATGTGAATTTGTGATATTTTCCCTATGCAAACTTTTCATGATAGTCAGATTGGTCAAATAAAGGTACTTTAATGTGACTTCACATGTGTCTTCTCCACACTTTTGCTTGTGACACAGGCTTTGTGCTTATGCACCTAAGCAATTTCTAACCATATTTCAAGACAGAACTAGTTATACATTGTAGCTGCCCTGTTTTAATTCAGTAATCATAGATGAATTATTTTACCTCCCTAACCCTCTCTCCTTACTTATAGAATATATATAGTAATAGTAATTCCCTCACCAACTTGGTTAGAAAGATTAGAAGACATATTTCATTTAAAGGATTAACACAGTGTCTGGCCTGCCATAAGTATTCAATGAAGTCTATTTACTGTTGAAAGCCATTTCAAGTATTTAATTGCTTATTTTCTTCATACATTCCATATTGTTTATCTGAGTGATTCCTTACTTCCAGAATTCTGTTCCCAAAGATGTGAATGAATTCCTTTCCATCCCTTCAAATCCTGGTTCTAAATTGATCACTGAAGATAGTACCTATCAAAGAGCTAAGATTCATTCTTCAAAATAAAAATATTTTGGTCAGTTTAAGCCCTGTAAACAGGAGAAAGTCAATGGATATTTGTTGAATTAATAAATAAATGAACAAGCCAGAAGGCACACCTGATGTTCACCTAAAAATGGGAAAAACAATCATTTCAGATGCTCAGAGCATTATAATTTGCTGCCAACACCTTAAATGTCATTCACAAATTGGATCAATTATTAACCAGACTCATTATTTTGAATGTGCCTTGTGTTATGCCATATCTTAAATGTATCATCCATAAATATGCATTAAGTAAAATAAAGGAGTTAAATTTCATCAAGTCTACTATCTAAGAAATGTTTTTAGAATCCATGAGAGCTTCGGAGTTAAGTAATAATGCTGCTATATAGCCTAAGAGCAGGCCTAGTAGATGCTAGTATTTAATGCCATTTCTAATTTTTGGCCCTTATTCTTGCGTTATACCTCTTATTGAGTAAGAGAGTTCAAGTTACCCCCTTGCCCTGGGAATTAAGAATAAAAGAGGAGGTGGCTCTAGTGGGGAGACACTAACACACACGAAGTAGAGGGCCAAGGCAACAGCTTAAAAGTACAGAGATCTCCTAGTTATGGTTAGTCATTCATCTCTGAAACTCAAATGCACTGTGGGGTGGGGGGAGCAAAATAATGCTTGGAAGTCTTCCCATTATTTAATATAGGAAAAAATATGTTTTGCCTCAACCCAAAACTCTCAACATATTTCTAAATATGGCTAAAACACGCACACACACACACACACACACACACACACACGCACACATATACACTCCTCTAGGGAATTAACAAATTGTCATGTTAGAATAATCAGATTGTAGGTTTGTGATTATCAAATAATATAATAGTTTTTAAGAATTACACTTTATGCAGTAACATTTCAATTTCATTTGCAATCATTTTCTCATTTGCTTTGTTTACTTCTCCACAATTATGAATACTTCTTTGTGTTTGGGGATTACACGTACAATTAATTTTGGGTAAAAACTTGGCAACAATATGAAAGACCTTCAAGACCAGTGCACAGTGGTAGAGAATGGCTCACCTTGAATGTGACACTGGAATACTTTTCTTAGCACCAGACACATCACCCTATATCTCCTCTTTGATGACATTCATCATCCTTTATATTGTTTTAAAATTTTATCATGATTTTGACATTCTTTTAATTGTTGTTACAATATAACTGAAGGCTTTTCCTATACAGCATTTTGTTTGAATGTTTTATTGAACTCTAGGGACAAAAATATAAATTTCTGATGGAAAGCTAGGCTGGAAAATGTTGACATTGAGAGTGTTGTAAGCTTCATGAAGACTGAATATTAAACATGACAAGATATAATTCCATCAGGAAACATTAACTAGAAATACTCCATAGAGCCTATCTGTACATTATTGCCTAGAGTTAGCTATGAAAAGATAATGTCTATACTGAAAATATGTAAATTAATGTGGACTTTTTCTTTTTGCCTCCCAGCATCAATTCACCCTTTTTTAGTAATAGCAGTTCTATTTCAATTTATGGAACCATTTGTCACTCATTGTTAGCCTGCATGCTGTGGGCAGAATTAATCATACCTCTTGGACCCTGGACAGGCCAATCACACACATTAAAATCTTTGGTCATGATTTATATTCACGGACACAGAAATAAATGCATGACTCAAACCAATGCAATGGTATTCAATTCCAGGTATGTGTGTGTGTGTTTGTTTCAGAGAGAGGAAAATTTTGCAAATTAAAAGGACTATGTTTATTAGTCTGCTAAACTGTAAGTAGAAAGAGCCAGAGATACTTTAGGGTAAGAGCTTATCTAAGAATAAAGTCAACACACAGAAACACAAAACAAAGATGAGAAATCACCCAACTTTAGCTATTCTTAAAGTCAGTCACTTCTAAAAGTTTAGATTATGGTTTTTGGTTTGTTTGGTTATTGATTTATTTATTACAAGCCATGGTGACTTAGAACATAAGGCAGGATATAGAAGGAAGACTATAGTGACAAATAAACACAATAGCTTAACAGAAAAAATATTTACTTGTCATTCGTACATCTGACTTGGATCAGAACTTTCAAGGAAAGTTCTCCACACAATGATTCAAGGACCCAGGCTCATTTAACAAGTAGCCTGCACAATTACTACCAAAGGCGAAGACACAGCTGGAGGTGACACAACCTTCTTAAATACTTTAGCTTGGATGTTACATGGTACCGTCCCAAAAGTGTTTTGGGATATTTGTAATGGAGTATCCTGATTAATATAGAAATATGTTTGAAGTAAATTGTAAATGTCCCCTTTCATAATTCTTTACTAAAAAGGATTCATGTGGGATTGACTGTGGGAGGGGGATTGGAGAGGGTAGGGCAGGGGAAAGCCGTGGGGAAAAAAATGGGATAAATGTAATACTACATTAAAATAAAAATACAAAAAAATTAAAAGAGGATGTATTAGGGGAAAATATGGTAAAGAAGTTGAAACTGAGTTGTTTGGGGAAAGCATGCCCTGTACAAAACACTGGATAAATGCCTAACATGATCCCTTGGATGGATGCACTTGAGCACCATTCATCTTGCTTTCCAAAAATGATACCATTTGCTTAAGCAATATAGCATGATGTAGCTTATCTTGACATCCAGTAGTTTCCCTCTTCTACCTCTCCATCCTAGCACAATCACATTTTGCAGTTGAGAAATGACCATGGCAACTTGGGCTCAGCTGTGAGGTACAGGCTTTAGGTTTTTATTCATCTCTATCAGCTCTACTCACAACTTGGTTGCCATTCTCAGCAGCACCACCATGTTCCTGCCACCAAGCCACAGTACCATGCAGTTTAATCATTTCAGTTGCACTTACTTAACACATCTTAGCAGTATTTTCTCTCCTTTCTGACTGACCATGCACAATCCCAGGTCCTCATCATCTAGCTCCTTGTTTGCTTCAATAACCTTTTTGGTTGTCTTGATTTTAGGCTCACTTTTCTCTGACTCATGTGGTATACCCTTGTCAGAATAATTTTACACATACACCCATAACATATTCATTCATATTATTTCATTGACTTCTCAGTGGGTCCCCCCCTCTTTTATTTTTTTTTACCAAACCCAATGTAATCTTTAGTTCCTCATTTTATTAGTATGAACTTATACTTTCCACCCAAGCTAATGGCACGTTATTTCAAGCACTTATCTGCTTTTCTAGATAAGAGTGTCCCTAAACAATCTCATGTGTAATATTCCCAGTGAGGTTGACTCTAAGACTTGCTAGTTCTTTAGGAGATAGCTGGTTTGGAAGAAAAATATGCATGATCATAAATCTAACCAAATATTCTCAGCAGTAGACTTGCACTTCAAGGTGGGTAATCAGCAGTCTAGTTGTTTGGGGATATGGTCAACTCATTTACTAAATTTAATGGGAACTATATTATATATAAAGGTAGTACAGTAGAAGTCTCCAGGATAATGAATTTTTTTTTAATTTTTCAAAGATTTTATTTCATTATTTTTAGAAAGGGGGGAAGGTAGAAAGGCAGAGAGGGAGAGAAACATCAATGTATGGTTGTGTTTCACCTGCCTCCAGCCACAGACCTGACTGGAGACCTGGTTGGCAACCTGGTTATGTGCCCTGGCTGGGGAATTGAACCTGCGACCTTTGAGTTCACAGGCCGGCGCCTTATCCATTGTGCTACCAGCCAAGTGAATTATTTTTTAAACATCATATTTTGAATATAATTTGACCATTAAATTGAACTCTTTAAGAGAGCAAACTTTAAAATATAAATAAATAAAAGGGCAAACTTTATGGTAAATGAATATTGTATCTCAATAAAGCTGTTATAAAAATAATGACATCTCATTTAGGTTAAGACTTTCAGTGCCAGATGTACAAGCTATAGTAATATTTTTCAAACTTCAGTGACATCTCCGAAAGTTTTTAAAATAGTTGTATTGAGATGTAATTCACATATAGCATACAGCATAACAATTTGACTTACATACATTGTGTAATGATTACCACAATAAGTTTAGTTAAAAATCCATCACTTCATATAGATACCAAGAAAGGGAACAAAGTATTTTTTTATCAAAGTTTTATAAATTGTGAGTTTGTTTACATGCAAAGTCATATGGAGATTATGATTTAATATATCTATAGCAAGGTGCTGATATTTATACTTTTATTATTCAGTCTAGGGGACACTGGAGATATCCCATGGCCCATGCCTTAAAATAAGAATAACAATAGCACTGGTATACACAACAACTAGCCCTAGAAAGAGAAGTTGACCATGGCTGGAGGACTTGTCACGGCATCAGTAAAATGTATTGGTCAGAAAAACTTTCAAGATTTTATGAACAGGCGTACAATCAGAAATTAAGAAAGACCCACCCCAAATAAGTAAGAAATATTTCAGTCAGTGTCCATCTTAACAAAACTCAATGTTGTCTTTGAATATATTGCAGACACATTTATTAAACCCTGGCTTTGTTATAAGACTATTTCAGGCACTGTGATTTAGCTCATACCTCAAGACAGCCAGGGTTTAAAATCTCTAACATTGGCCATGCCAATATCCACAACTGGTTTGAATCCTTTCACAGAAATTAACAGTTGATTCTACATTTTAGAAGTTATCCAATACTTGGGTTTATCAAACAAATTGACTGGAGTGGTTCCCAGACAGAAGAAATTATACAGGTACCAAACAGGCTTTTATAGATTCAGTCTGAAATAATACCTAACTGTCACCATATCTCCATGAAAATGAGATTCTAGTAAGTGAGGAAAAGGTTAAAATGGGAGGAAAACTAGCAGCGAATTAGGTGTTTGACATAAAGAGTCTAAACAAGACAGCTGGAAGATGAAATTTTTAACTTTTCAATCAACTTTCAGGAAAACAAGGTGCCGAATTGGCTGCCTCTCCTCATTACAAACACCAGCAGAGAGTTAGGAGATGGAGTCACATTTACATAAATGATTTATTTGCCATCCTTGTATGTGTTACTATCAACTAATTTTAGCAGGTTTCGTAGCATTCAATGTCAATTATGGAATAAACAGTGGATTCTGGGCTATGGTGATGGGCACTGTACTTGATAAAAACCATTGTTGCTCTCTCTGGAATTTACAATTCTGATAGTTGAACCTCAGCTTTCCCAGCAAAAGAAAAGAAGATTTGACTTCCTATTCTTCTGATGAGCACTATATTTATAGACTAAGACACTTTTGAAATGTCTTTGGTAGGATATCCAAAAGAACCATTGTTTTTTTTCCTAGATCCTTATACCCATTGGAGAAGACTCAGAGTCTCATATAATTCAATTGTTTAGTCAAATATATACTTAACAGTTATTAAGCGACTAGGCTGTTACATCAAAATAATGCATGGAATGAGACAAATTTAAGAAAAAAAATAAGGCTTCTCAGGTTTTAAAAAATCATTATCCAGACTTGGTGGATGTTCTTAGTGACTATGAGAGGAAATTTTGAAGCAATGTTACATAACTGGGTTGTGTTTAGAGACCAAGAATATCTCTCAGCAGAGGTGATTCACAATTTATCCCCAAATCATAAGGGATTACAGATACCAAATATTGTATGTTACCAATAATTGCAATAAGTTTGGCATAAATGTCATGATTTAGCTAAACCCACCCTAAGTTCATGCTGAAACCCTAGCTAAAATGGCAAAATATGTAAAAGAGAATTTAAAAACTTTTAGGAACTTATTTTTTTCTGTTGATATACGGGTTTTATTACTGATAACACTTTCTGGCCAAAGGTAACATCTGCTACCTTTGAGTCCTCTGAAATGCTTACAGATTCTTGCATAACAAAGGACTTTAAAAACTACTTTCTCTTCTTGGCTGGTAGCACAGTGAATAAGGCAAAGGCCTGTGAAGCCAAAGATCCCTGGTTCGATTCCCAGCCAGGGCACGTAATGAGTTTAAAAGCCAGGTCTCCAGCCAGGTCTGTGGCTGGAGGCTGGTGAAAGGCAACCATACATTGATGATTCTCTCCCTCTCTGACTCTTTCCCTTCCTCTCTCTCTGGAAATAATGAATAAAATCTTAAAAACAAACAAACAAAACCTATTTCTTTGATGTCCTTATGAGGTAGGTGAGAAAAATAAGTCAGGGATGTCAAGCATTTGCCTATAGTCCCTTACAGTCAGTGACTTCCATTCTGTTAAAAGCAGATTTCATAATCAGTTTCCCTAACTGATCATATGAAATGCAAACCATCTTACTCAGTTGGATCCATTTAATTCAGAATGTCTGTGTCTATGTTTTAATAGCTTCTTTTTCTTATCCATGGCCTCCCTTCCTTACTCTGCTCCTTCCTTTCTGACCCCCAAACCACTGGGTCTGGACCATGCAACATGAGTTACATTGTCCTTGTTTCATATATGTATAGCCTAAGAAATGTCTCCCCTCTTCATCTTGGCCTTAAGTAATAAAATATACAATCTCCTAGTCATATCAGACATCCAGTGCATTTCTTGTAAGATGCTCCATTAATAATATTCATTCTGTGTTATCTTTGTTTACAAGTTATTTCAATGATAATAAAATGGAAAAGAGTTGTTGAAGATTGGGTTTTTCATAAATAAACTATGAAATAAATGGAGCACTGAAATCTATTCAGGCAGAGGAAATACACTCCGTCATGACCAGATGTCAGTGCATGTTGATGAGTACCCCTCAGGATATAATTGTTAGAAATCAAAGTTTCAGAGTCCCAAAATAGCTGCAGGCAGCCTTTTCTTAGGTCAGCAATAGAAAATTTAAGAAATGATGCAATGCTCTAAATTCATTGGTAATACAGTGGTCTTCTCCAAAATTTAATCTAGTCTTGCCTAAGGAAAAAGATGTGTTTTTTAAAACCTTTTCCCTATCTTCCACTTTTTCCTTTGCCTAGAATATTCTTAGGATAATTTCTTTTCATTGTAACTAGATATTGGTAAATTCTGTTATTTATTTTATCAGGTATGTTAACCATAAGTTTAGTTTTTCATTATTTATTTTGTCAACATGTTCTGACTACATCCTGTAGGCCAGAATTGGTGGAAAGTGGTGGGGATATGGAATAAAAGAAAAACCATTAGATTCTAAATTTTGTGAGAACAGAGCCAGTTATTCACCAATAACATATACTCAATACGTTTAGTTTGCCTGATACGGAGCAAGTGCTCAATAAATAAATGACTGTTCAGTTGGTTGACTGAAAAGTCTCTGGTTATAAACAATTCAGAGTCCGGTGGAGAAAATTACATCATTACTATTTGCCACAATAGTGATACCAAGGCAGAGCTGAGAAAGCTGACAGGAAGAAAAGTCTGGTGAATATTCTGGTTTAAGAGTCCTACCATAAAAAGTGAGTTGGATGCCATTTTTAGACAAATGAAGAAAGAAACCCACCTACAAAGAAACAACGAAGGAGAAGTCACACCTGACCTCAGGCTAGGAGGGCAATAGGAGGAAAGAATGTTCAAAGGTAAAAGAACCCCAAATGTTGTGTACGAAATGCCATTTTCAGTATTTGCCATAATTCACTGAGACACCAAAAGAGCAAGAAAAAGGAGCTGAAATTCCTGAGGATTGAATGGCTTTGCTAAAAACTTAGAGCTAATTTATAGAATAATAAGGCCTTGCAGTCTGACTAACCAGCCTTGTTGCAATATACTTAAGCTTCTTGCAACTAGACAGAATAAATACAAAAACTGCCCAAGAGCCTGCTCATCAAACAAACAAAACAACAACAACAAAAAAAAAAAACCCCGCAACTTCCCTCCATTGCCTTTATCCTTCTTGCTTTTATCAGTGAATCAGTGGTTTAATATAAAAGGAACTGGTAAAGCATCTACAGACTTGTGTCCCTGCAAAAGAGACAGAGCAAACCAGTAAGTTCATATTAATAGGCTGCTGTAGCATTTTGCCCTCTTACCATAAGGTCTAAAACTACTGCTGGTAAATCATAAACATTTTAAATGCAGTTAGAAAATCAAGAATATTTAGAGTAGTACAGAAAATACGAAACTGAAATCTAAAATTAAACCCATGAGTATAAACAATTCCACCAAGAGCCAGGTGTTGGATGCTAAAGCAACTCAATTTTAGTGACTGAAGTGTTATTTTAGCTAACAGAAATCATTTCAGGAGTCTGGGAGGCTCAGCCTGCTATACCCAAGAGATTGAGCTTATACCCATCCCCAACTTAAAATAGAGCCTTTCCTGGTTATACGGTTGGTATTTTCAGACATATGACAGCCCCATCTGCCATCCATATGAGAAGTCACTCTTTCCAAGATGTCACTGAATTTATGCCTATAACCCCAAACTAACAGGAAAAGGAAATATCATTCTCCCCCATCTCCTTCCAAGAAAGGTGTAATGTGCAATAGTCTAGCACTCTTTCCAAGAAGATAATCAAAGATTCTTTCCTACAAATATATATGTAAGTATATCAATATCCAAGAATATTAAAGGTAAAAAAGAGTAGCAATACCCACAATGATTGTTTTTACCCTAAAATTTCCCTGCCAAACCTTCACTAATCACTCACAGGCATTATCTCATTTAAATCTAACCCTTACACTAACTTTAGGAGATTAGTTACAGCTATAATCATTTAATAGATGGAAAATAAAATTCCTTTGAGCAGTTAAGATACTAGTTCAATCAATCCACAAAGATAGCAAAGTTATGGAACTGGGATAAAATCCCACCTTTTGCTGATGCCAAATTTTGTTCTTAACTAGGCTGATATAGAGTCTCTATAATGGCATCACTCCCTGCATTACAATCTTTTGACAGTCCCCATCATCTGTAGTGCATTTCCCCATTTGGCTATGAGTTGGCTGAGGATAGAATTCTGAGTGTTTATAAATATGGATGAAAAAAAAAAAAAAGTACATCTTTATTTTCACCATCTCATGCACTTTAGCAGATCAGATCCTTCATTTATGAAGAAAGACAAAACACGATAGCAATATTGGGAACATCTCTAACTTTGTCACTAGTAGAAAGCACAGATATTTTCACATCACTTTAGAGTTACAAAATACCTCAAAATATTATTTAGCATCATCATGAATTGTGTTACTTATTAGGCCTGCCACTAAATCTTGTCATTGAATGCACTAATAAAGGAGCAATACATATCATCACGATTAAAAAATAGTAACTTGGTTTCATCTAAATACCTTTCTTTAAAATTCTAATAGTCTTATTTTATAGGATTTAAAAATATTATTCTGAGAAGAAGTCCATAGGGATCAATAGATTGCCAAAGAGGTGCATGACACACACAAATTTAAGAAACCCTGCTCCATAAAATATAATTCAAATGCTCTTGTATGGTATCCAGAACCTAATCTTGCAGAGTAGATTAGACAAAGAGCCTTTCTTGGTCCAAGTTGAGTCCATAAGACTTTTTCTTAATAAATTAGGAGCTGGAATTCAGGATTGAGTCAGCTTCACCCTAGGAACATAAGTTTGAAGTTGCTGAGCTATGGATGCTTTGATGACTGAGTTTCTCCTTTTTGGCCAAACTAGTATCAGGGGAAAATAAAGCCAAGTAAATATATTCATAAATTTAAAAATCAATAGGATTTAGTCACTTCTATTGGACTTACTATCTCTCCCCAGGCTCAATTTAAAATTCTTCCAAGTGATTGTCCCCCACTTTCTGTTATCCTCCAAGCCCATCTTGTTTATCATTAAGCATCATAGGTTAATCTTCCTAAACTATGACTATATTCACATCACATCACATCACTTCCATGACTCCCCAATGTCTTCAAACCAAAGCTGAGATTCTTCGAATGAAGTTACAACTTCTTTCCCCCTGTTACCCTGTAATAGAGCCAAACTGGGTCAATCACTGTTTTCTGTTAGTGTCCCTGTACTCTCCTTCCTCTGTGTTTTTAATCATACTCTTCCCTGTACTTGGGATTCCTCTTTAACCCTCACATATCTAAATCATATTTATGTGTCAAGGCCCAGACAAATGCAACCACCCTCATCCAGTCCCCATTCCCAACTCTTCCTCGTAGCCATAAATTCTATTTTCTGAAGTTGATTTATAATTCACCTGTCCTTTCCACTGGCTGTTTATCTAGTTATATAATTATTTAATATCTAAATTTTCTCCCATAATAGTCAAAGAGTAATAGCAATTGAGCGTTTATCCTATTCTAAGCACTGTTAAACATTCTAGTTGAATTGTCTCATTGAACTCTCACAACAACCTTATGAGTTAAAAACTATTCTGTACCATTTTACAGATACCAAAGGGTGGAAAGACCAGCCTTCAAACTAAGCAGTTTGACTTTAGAAACCCTCAGCCATGCTCTACTAACCTGCCATCACAAATAGACTATAAACTCACTGAAAACAGTTCTGAGTTAGGTACAATTTTATAGTCTACACAAAACCCATCAGCGAGCTGGGTATATTAGGTCTGTCCTGAAAGTATTGAGCCAATGTCGCTATAATTAAAACAGTTTGCACAGCCGATAATTTCGGGGCAGACCTCGTATACTCCGTGCTCAATAAAGATTTGGGTAAAACCATGTTTAGGTATTTACCTAAAGATCATAGTGTTTAAGATAAAATAAATCTTAGAAAAAAATAATCTCTTCTTCTTCAAACCAGTATTCCTTTTTAGTGGCATTATCTATTTTGTGTAATGTTCACTTTTTAAAATATATTTACTAAGCTAAGTAAAGTATGTAGCATGGTGACTGGGCACATAATTGCTCAGTAAACATTAGTGGTAGTTTTGTTTGTTTGTTTGTTTTCTTGCCGTTATTATTGCTCTTGTTGCCCCAGTGACAAGGGAGAAATGTTGAGGACACCCATTGCATGTTGGAGAATACTGAGTCTTCAGCAAGCTGAACAATATGGTGAAAGTTAAGGTCTAGATGGTTTCAAAGCCAGGACTGAAAGCCGTGGCTTTTCATTTGCAGCCAGTGGCTCAAACCCACAGGGTCCACAGCTATTGCTTAATCTCAGAAATCACATCTGCCCCTTTAACAGAGTAAAAATGAAATCCATTCATTACTGGTCTGTGACAGCAGCATTCAGAAATTCCGTTTCCAGGATCATCTTTATTCATTTATTTAAAACGAAAGTTGTAATGGATAAGAATTAAAGACACTTTCTGTGCTTAACTAGCACCAGAAAATTCAAGATGTTATGCAATTTCCAATTTTAAATAGCATTTTCTTCCACCTCAAAATCACACACTTAAGAAAAATAACCAGTCTTTGTTTTGAAGTCCCAGGCTTTTGTCATTTCATGGCAAATTTTAAAATGTTTCAAGATAACATCTTTAATTCATTCTGGCTGAAAAGATGAAGCCAGTCTAATAACAAATGCTGATATTCTAACTTCAAAAGATATACACCGCTAAGCCATTTCCTATTTATGATCTACCATTCTTTCTGAGGAATAAAGAAAAAACTCTGTGTAGACTAAATTGACAGAAAGGGAAAAATTAAATTTAACAGCTTCTGCAATAGACATGCTTTTCTTTAGAGACAACTCTAATTATCGTGACCTCAGTAAGAAGTTAATTGTTGGTGGTGGCCTTCCCTCTGTCAGCTTTCTTCAAGTTCAGTCCCCAAACAAGCCAGTTGCCTTCAGAGTAAATCAAGAATCATCAGTACAGGGATGGAGAAATGTGAGTGCTCAGGCTGAAAGTCATGACCCAAGTGCTCCATATCCCATTCGATCTCTGGCTTTCACTATTGCTCAGAGCAGATGACAGATTACCCTGGATTTGCACTCAGCAGCTGTCTACTCTCCCCAGCTCATTCCCACTCCTCTGCCCCTCCCCTCCCCTAATATAATCCTCTTCCAGTGTATCCTCCCTTTGTTAGTAACACTATCATCTATCTACCCAGTTACTGGGTCCCTCTCATCCCCACAAAGACCTCTATTCAACTGTGCTGGCCCCTCTCCTAACACCTGCCCAGACAGTAAGGAATTTAGATCCTTTTTATGTTACTTGTTCTGCTACTGCCCCATCAGATGCTTCGAGTTCCCTTTATCACTTCAACATTTTGGCAAAAGCAAAAATAATCCCCATCACTGTGCCATATAAACTGGAGGGGATCAATTCCTTCAAACTAAAAGGAAACACATGCAACAAGGAATACCATATTCATCAGCAACAATATGGCTTCAGCTTGTGAAGAACTTAGCCAGTCGTCGAACCTCCACTAACAACCCCTCTTCTGAGGCTGTAAAACTTCCATTTCAGACCCCCACCTTTCTGGTCTCTCAGGCAGAGCCGAGAAAGGGAGTTCAGAACTAATAGCACCATATCTTAGAGTCTTATTGTTCATATCAAAAGCAACTGCCACCACTTGTGCTATTTTGGCCAGTTTTATGGTTTTTTAGTTACTGGAAGAATGTTGCTTCAAATGACCCTGGACATTTTTTATTGTTCTTTTGGACTGTACCATCCAAGTACCCTGCTAGTAGAAAAGAAAGACAGAGAGAGAGAAGATGATATAAACTTAGCTTTTGACTGGACTTCACATAGAAAATAAATTCTAGAAAGAGTATAGATGATGTCACAGTGACTAGAACAAGCTTTTTAGATTAAGACATTTCTCTCCAAAATAAAGGAAAAATCACCCTTTAAAGTACAAAAGAAATATTAGAACTTTTTTCTATTTTTATCTCACTGTATCAAAATTTTATCTTATATATGCTTTTATCTATCTATAGATTATTGATAAAGTGATAAATCTGTATGGCTTATTTAAAAAATCAATGTTCAGATATTGGTGTAAGCTCAAAAATGTTTTACCTGTATTGGTATATCAAAAATATTGGAAACTACTGGATTATTACATTATTCAAATAGCAGAAGGATTCTTAGAAGTATAATAACATCCCAGTTATTCACTTTTGCTGAGCTATTTACTCTTATTCCATGGACTCAAAGTGAAAGCCATTTTCCTTTTTTTATCAGCTAGTCCAGTTTAATTGAGTAAAAGTCGGGTGATTGGAATTATTGTCTACAATGATACCATTGAAACATTATCTTTGGAGTTTTATATTCCTCTAAGCCAGAAACTTCATAGTTTGCCTAGAATTATCCCTCCTCACCCAAATACTAACTGTTCCCAAGGACTGCTGACTTTTACCCCTAAATACTGACTCAGTCTGTGCCTCCACCCCATTTGCCCTGCCACTGTGCCACGCTGGGATTACAAAGAACAGAGTCTGTCTGGACTTGTGTTCAGTGACCGTGCCTATGTTTACTTCTCTAATTTATGTACTGATCACTTCTCTTCTGGATGACTGCCATAGCCATGCCCTTTATTGCCTCCTTCCAATCTGTCTTTCTCAGAGTTATAGACCTAAGAGGCATCTTTCATCAAGTATTCCTGAATGTCTCCTGTGGTTCATCATTGCCTTTATGATAAAGTTTGAGCTCCTTTGCATGAAATAGCACATGCATTTCATCATCCAAGTTCATCTCCCAGCATTCCCCTTAATTTTATACTATTAAAAATGCTAAATTTTTGTAGTATTCCAAACATACTTAATGTTTCCTTGGATCTCCCTGTTTTTGTGACTTACTTTCCAATTTCCCAAAACAGCCTTTGTTCCCCACCCTCAAGCTTTATTTGCTTGTATTCTTAACTCTTGTTCTTTCTTCAAGACTTGGCTCTGTTCTATTCTCATAGAAGACTAACCTTCACACTTGATTCAGTCCCCTGTTAGAGCTCTATCACTTCATCGAATCTATTAAATTTATTTTCACGGTACTGTATCCCTAGGATCTGTTCATGTGTCAGCCTTTTCCCCTTGATGGGGAAATCTTTAAAGTCAAAGACTTTCTCTTACTATTTTTTTCATGCCCAGTACCTGATAAACAATATGAGCTCAAAAATATTTACTAAATTGAACCGAACTGAAAATGTACTCTTATTTCTCCAGAATGCCAAATGCAGTGGGTGCTTCAGGTGTTTGCTTAGGGCATCCCCAACCATAGCCACAGATGACACGTCTCTTAGAACCAAGCTAGTACACAACTTACACATGTGGGTAAGCCTACAGGCAAGTTTCTTGTTCTGCTGTACTTGGAAGGATTTGGGTTTGCAAGTTTTGCTCAGGAGCTGAAACGAGCTGAGATTCTACACAAAAGAGAGATGTTAGAGCTGGGGGTGATAATCTCAGCTGGAGAAGGGGAGGAGGAGAAGTGAGAGATGCTAGCAAACTGGCAGGAAGGTAGATAATTAAGTGTTGCACTTGGAGGAGCTTCCCATTGCCCATCCCACTCCTACAACTTCAGTTAATATTACTAACTCCCAAAATTTGTGTCATAAATAATATTTCATCAAAACTGGAGAAAAGGGTAAGCATAAGCATTTGTCAAAGTGAGAAGAACGTGAGAGCAAAAGTCCATTGAAAGAAGTGGCAGTCCTGAGATATCTGAATTTCTCAGGCATGGAATTAGGTAGGATTGAAATTGATCATCTCTAAAAACAAAACATCCCCAGATAACATATGAAGCCACGTGAAAAAAGGAGGAGAAGGAGAAGAAGGAAGAGGAAAAGAAAAAGAGAAAGAAGGTGTAATGCATAGTCCTAACAGTCCAGGCATTTGAAAAGACATGCTAGGAATCCATTGAAGGGGGTTTCTAGCTAAGGAAAGCAATGCATGAAAACAATGAAGCCTACTAGAGCATCATCGGATTCCAGAGACAACAGAAAAAATGCTGGGCCAGGTTAGAGAAAAGCCTTTTGTAAAAGGAAGGATTGAACTGGGCTCTGAGTGAGCTGGAGAAATGCGTTAATTGGACATAATTTAGAAAGCAACTAACTCAAAGTACAAAAGCAGCAGTTTTAAAAAACAAAAAAGCCATCTAGCTAGGACAGAGGAAGTATTTGAGACCAATAATGTATTTTCATCTAGGAACGTAACATCACACTTCTTTGAACTGATGTCACATAGCTTTGCATTTTGACCAAATGTTGTCATTTAGCTATCAATTATCTCATTATCCACTTTTTTATCTTCTAAAATCCAAGCCACCCTATTAAGAACTTTCCAGAATGGGAACACCCTCGGCAACTAGGACCAAGAGTTTACAATTTCCCCTATGACTCTTTACTAAACACCTCATTTGAATTACACTGATGCAAACAATTTTTTCTCATATTATATTTTAAAGACTGACCCTAGCACTTTATACAACATGAAAGTCTTCTAAATCCTTGGCATCATCATGGCTCAAATTCTCACGTTGGCATCTAGAAGATAAAGCAACTATTTGATGTTTTGCAAAGTTCCATTAAAATTATAAGGAACTGTATCTGTCACTTTATGTGTACCATAGAGGTGCATTGCTCTTATCAGAGATTCTGTTAAATTTTCTTTTTTTCTTTTTTGGTCATATAGAACAACAGTTAAGTGTCCCTAGAAAAGGGCTCCTGGGTTCAAATCTTTGTTCATCTCCAGACTGAGACAAGGTTACTTCATTTGTCTCTGCAACTCTTTCTTCCTCTGCAAATTGTCGATGCTAATATTGTAAGAGTACCTACCTTGTTTGTTTGGGTTAAATGAACTGATACCAATGCATGTGCATTATTTATAACTACGTTGAATTATGAGAACAAAAGACCCAGAGAAGAAGCCCACAGATGAGCAATCTGGTAGGTACACTGTGTCAGTGAGTTGGGCTCCTTCTTTCTGGTTACTCTACAGTGCTGTTTCTGGTCTCAGGTCATTCATCATTTTATTATCCTAGTCAGAGATTAAACCTAGAGACATTACAGTTCAGGCAGCAGAAAGAAGGGGCAAAGAAGAGAGCATTGCTTATCTATAGAGGGTATTTCTTAGACAGCCTGTATACAACAGTCTCACTATCATGTCACCAAGGAAAACTTATCAAGTGACCTAAACATGAAGGAAATTAAGGAAGAGTTAGAGGACAGTTATTTTAATCCTTTTAGTTTGTTGTTAGTTTGTTTTTATTTTTTAAAAATATTTCTTTTTTAAATGTTATTTCATTTATTTACTTTTAGAGAAAGGTAAAGAGAGGGAGAGAAATAGCAATGTGTGAGATTTACATCAATCGGTTGCCTCTCCCACACCCTCAACTGGAGACCTGGCCTGTAACCCAGGCATGTGCCCTGACTGAGAATCAAACTGGCAACACTTTGGTTTGCAGACCAGTGCTCAATCCACTGAGCCGCACCAGCCAGGGCTAGTTTGTCTTTTAAAATCCTACAGTCAACGTATTTTGTTATCTACAATCTCATTGTTATAAAAGTTACCTACCAATTCTACTTAGAATCCCAATTAGTTCCATGTTAATCAAATAAAGATTTCATATGCCACTGGAATTACTGAAATTATAAATCCATTTTCTGGGTCCAAGTAATGCCTGTCTCATTTTCATTAAGTAGAATGTCAAAGCTATTTAGCATTAATATAAGCCTAAAAATACATTTTGCCTCAGAGTGTCCCACCGCAAGCATCACTCTAAAAAAATATGAAGAACAGTTATCTGGAAAAACCAGATTTATTTGTTGCCCTAAACTAAGAATGTTCAGTTTGTGCAATTTTCCATATGTCATGTTTACTCATAAGGTTAAACTAGGATGTCATAAGCTCTTAGCATAGGAAATAGCCAAAAAAAAAAAAAAAAAAGGCATGCTTATAACTGATTAGCTTGCAATATGTCATCTGTTAACATTCTGAACAAACATAAAATGCCATGCTTCCAATTTGTTTTTTCTCATTAAGTTCATTACTTGAGATGCAATTAATGCACCATTACTTCAATATCACTGACTCATATACTTAGTCACATAGCTTACATGGTTAGAATTAAAACTTTCCAGAAGTAAATTATTGAAAAAGTTGAGGGGTTAAAGCAGCAAAATCACTTGTCATTGAATAAATAATATCTTTAGGAATGAGGCACCTGTTTCAGTTGAGAATAGAGCAGCTTTGAAAAACACATGGTTAACTTTGCTATTTCTTTTCCTAGGAATAAAATGATTTTCAGCACTGCCTTGGACAAAACTGTGAGTTCATGTTCAAAATGGCTAGATGTAACCAAAAATAGACTTTTATAACTATATACCCCAAAATATAGTTATCGGAAAACTAACTACAGTGAGGGTTACTAATGGTTTAAGGATTTATTATAGATATGTTAGTGTTTGATGGAAATAAATTTTTTAATTGGGAGTAAGTAGGATATTCAGAACTATAAATAGAACAAAAATGGGTGATAGACTATGGATATTTTTGCAAGGCAACTTTAGGAAATTTAAAGGAAGGCAAAGCAAATTGTATGTAAGCCAGGATCTGCAATCCTGAGTTGGTTAGTAAGAAAAAACAATGCTATGCATATAAAAGGACAGTATAGAGGAACAGTAAAACCAGTTTTTACGATGTTTTCCATGTACTCTGTCATAGAATACAGAATGTTGCAAATTGGAAAATGAATTTTTGGGAAAAAGGAAAATATATATATATATATAAATATATATTCCTCCCTAGCTATTGTGATTGAAAATATTTTTTAATTGTCTAATTATTTTTTCATTTAAAGAAAATTATCTAAAAGTATAGTAGAATTTAGAAGGCAGGAGTCAGTTTATTCCACTGTATGTATATATAACAATATAAGTAATGGCACACAGGATACAATTTTTCTTATAATGAGTATAGGTTCTATGTTTAAGATATCAATCAAAAGAGATATGGGAAAGAGAATTTCTCTTATTGTGGCTAATATCTAGTGATTACTGAAACTTCTAGTACTGGATAACAAGAGTCAAGTGTTAAATTGTCAGGGATTTTGCCAACTAGTTTCTAAACACAGCTACTTTTTAAAAATTATATTATATAAGCTTACCATTGGAAAAATATATTAAAAACAAATGTAATAAAATAGTTAAATCATATCACTTCCAGTTACTTCTTTTTACCACATTTTACTATTAACTAAACTCTTGAGGTTATTCACATCGGTTATCTGTATGATGGAAATGTTATGCAATGATAAATTCTGTGCATTTCTTTCCATTTTCATGTTCGGTGGCATCATGTTGATAGCCTGAAGTTGACCCTGCTGTGAGTTTTTATACCATGGAAACCATCACATTAAGGGTTGATTTATTATTTCATGATTGTCTAGACTTAAAGTGATAGAAAATGCTAATAATTAAAGTCACATTTAAAATAGATTATGTTATAGCTGTTATATTATAAATTTACTTCCAAAATGAAAAATATTCTTCTAGTATTCAAAAACTATTATTTAATTCAGCAAAAAGAAATCACTGGAATGACTAAAGAATGAATAAGATTGCAACCAATTTCATTATTTCACTTTTATCTTACTCATTAATGTAAATAAAAATGTCAATCAACATTTATGTTGGATCTACACTCATTATTCTGTGTCATGAGTAACTCCTTTGTCAAATCTGAGAGTAATCAAGCATTTATTTGTAGTCTTATTTTTTCAGATTACTGTTAAATTACAACCATAGGTAGTCTGCAGATAGAAGAGTTTAACAAAATCAAGTATTAGTTGAAAATCAATTGATTATATAGAATTTACAATAAAGAATATTTTTATCTTATTATAAATGTGCTATGCAGTCTTCATATAATTAAAGTTTTTATCAATTTAAGTATACACATAAATGCATGTTCTTCTACTTGAAGAACCTACTCAAATATCTCCACCACAATACTGTCAATATCTAAGTTATAGAGCACTTTCTAAAATATGCTACTCCAATAACAGTATGGCTTCATGCACCAAGAATTTAACCAACCCATTCTTGGATCTATTTATATTTTTATTCTTTATTTCCTTTTGCCCTTAGTGGTATCAGTTATTAAGGTATGAATTACCACTTCTCTCAGATTGGTTGAAAACTTTGGGTATCCTACTCATGTTTTGCCCATTTGTGAGTCCATCTATCTCAATCACATCATCTCTCAGCTTCCCTTATTTCAAAATGAAGGTCCCTCACCTAACTGATTAGCCTTCTGTCTTTGCATGTTTCTGTTACTCAGAAAGCCCCATATTAAAGCATGCTATGAATCCACTTGATCATAGTCTTTCCCAGATTATCCACTCACAGTTCCAAAACCTGGAATCTAGAATGTTTGGAGAAATGTGGGCCAGCATCAGAGGCATCAACAACAGGAAGCCAGTTTTACTATTAATTTTGCTCCAGAGACTGCAAATGGCAGATGAATAAAAAGACCAAGATCCAGGCAGAAATGAGGCCATACTGGGAATGAGAAAAGAAAATAATGAGAGTACTGGAACATGATCAAGAAAGTATTCCAGTTCCTGTAGATTAGCATCAATGAATTTCCAAATTGAGAACCATTCATAAGTAATTGGCTAGAAGTAGAGGGTTCTTTTGAAATACTGGCAAAACCTAGAACATACCTTGCCTGAAGTTTGGGGCTATAGGTACAACGGTGAGCAAGACATACTTAGGGCCTGATGTCAAGGAGCCTACACTCTAAGGTTGGGAAGGATTATGCTGTCATTTTCCATCTTAGGAAAACTTTGACTTTCTGTTTCTGTTGCAGTACTTGTCCTTTCCTTGGCTTTCTTCAGAGCTGTGCCATCCAAGATCATTCTGAGAAATACCTTGATTCCAGATATTTCTACAGATGCATATACTCTAGTCCACCAATTTAGTGTTCTCTTCATCCACTCCCTAATTATCCTCCTGTGCTTCTTTCACCTTATTCATTGACCAAGCATTTTGTTTAGTTTCCTATTCCTTCACTCTATTTTAGCCAGCCTGACCTTTTTGCTGTCCCTCAGGCATGCTAGGCAAACTCCAGATTTAGGGCCTTTACCCTGGAATTCCATATGCCTGGAAAATTCTTCCAGTAGATATTCACATGAGTAATTTTTTCATATCTTTCACATCTTCATAAGACCTGCCCTGACCCCCTGTGATGGTTACTGAGTATCAAGTTGGCAAGGCTGTGGTGCCCAGCTCCAACACTAACCAAACACCAGTCTACATGTTCCTGTGAAGGCACACAGTAGCTGTGATTAACATTTGCACTCAGACTTCAAGGAGGTTACTTTCAATAAGATGAGTAGGACACATTCCATCAGCTGAAGGCCTTTAAAGCAAAATCTGAGGTTTCCAGAAGAAGAAGAATTTCTGCTTCAAGAGTTTAATATAGAGTTGGTGGGTGCAGAATAGACAGGGAGATATTAAGAATGGTACAGGAAATGGTAAAGCCAAAGAACTCACATGCATGACCCATAGACATGAACTAAGAGAGGTGAAATTTCTAGAGGGAGGAGGATGCTAGGTGGAGGGGAGCAAAGGGAAAATAAATTGGGACAAATATAATAGCATAATCAATTTTTTAAAACATTAAGAAAAGTTTTAAAGATGGTAACATATGCCTTAGTTTCCAGTCCAGTGGCTTATCCTACAGATTTCATTACTTGCTAGCCCCCACAAGCATGTGAGCCAATACCTTAAAATACTTCTTTGTCTCTGTCTTTGTCTCTTGCTATATATGTCTACATCTCTCTCTCTCTTCCCCTCTCCCTTTCTCTGTACATAAAGATTTAAGATTTGTAAGAATTTTTTTAAGGGAATATACGTATGTGTGTGTGTGTGTGTGTGTGTGTGTGTGTCTGAGCATGTATGCAGAACCAATAGAACCCTGACGGATACGCTACCCTACTTAAAATTGCACTCCCTGGAACTTCTGATTATCCTTTTATTTCTATACTCATTTTCCCCTAAAGAACTCTTCATATGAAAATATACTCTTTAATTTACTCCTTTCTTTTTGGGGATGGTTATGATTTATTGAGTATCTCCCACTCACACTAGAATGAAATTCCATAAAGGCAAATAATTTTGTGAGTTTTGATCACTGATATGTCCCAGTGAATAAAACCAACCAAATAATGCCTGTCACATGTAGATGCTGAATAAATATTTGTTAAGTGTATTGGTGGACAATATCCTCCAAATATAATGTACAAGACAAAAATTATAATAATTAATTTATGATTTAAAACAAACTTTACCATAATTATCTGAATATTTAATAATATTAATATTAACAATTCCTATGATTTATAGAGACAGTATACAAAATATACTATAATTAATCTCTCTTAAAACCACAGGAACCCTGTGAAGTAGGTGCTATGATTATTTTTTATTTTCCAACAAAGACACTTATTTACAGATTAAATGACTTGCCCAAGCTCACAAAATTCACAAGTAGCAGAATTTAGCAAATGGACCAAACCTCATGCAGATCTTCCTATGGAGCCTATACTTTTAATTAGTCCAATACTGGAAACAATTTAAGGTATTACATTGTTTAAATTACTTCAATTCTCCAAATTATTCCCCATGACTAGAATGATTAAAGATGCTAAACTTGGCTAATAATTTTGTAGAGCACAGTTTTATCTTAATAACACCCATCTCAAATGTATACTTATCTAGTAATTTGTCTTACTTTTATTCCAATCTACAGAAAGACTAGGGTTTTATTTTAGCAAGACTTTTACCTTTCCACTCATATTTTCCCACTGTTATGAATAGTACATCTGTAATTTAAAACTACAAACTATAAATCTTCCTAATAAGCCACACATATCTCCTCAGAAGAGCCTTCATACTGCCTGAGTTTTATTATTATAATTTGTCAGACTGGTTGGCAGTTAAGAGACTGGTTCTTATCTATCAGCTCTAATAAGTAGTGAATAATAAGCACTTTAAGCACATATTCATTGATCATATTTCCCCAATTCTTTCTGTAGCAAAACTCATGCGACTTTGAAATCAACTAACTTTATATTTTTTGAAAAAATAACCAGAGAATGGGCGTGGAAAGAAATGCCTTCTACAAAAGTTCTGATTCCATAATATGGTCATTATAATGAGATTCCAAGAAATGCCTGTGTCTGAGATAAAGTTATCCGCACGTTTGGAAGAGTTCATGGTGGCTGCTGGGTTATCTATAGGAACACATTTAAAAATTGTGACTGTGATTGAATTTTATCTCCAGGGATGTGTAACTCAAAGGATATTCAAGTTACATCTCAGATAATGTCATTTTCTCCTGCTTTGATTATATTAAGATCAGACATTTTTCTAATGAGAGTCTAATTTTTCATTCCCTCATATAGAGAAATAGTCTTAAGGAAGGGACAAGCTCTAAATCATAATCTACAAATGCACAGGCTTTAAATTCCAGTAAACCACCTTGCAAATGATAAAAGGGTAAACTGTCATCTCAAAGAACTGAAAGGTGAACCTCAGCAACACCTGGATCCAGGTGCTCTCCACTTCTCAACATGGCTTTCTTTCAGCTTTAGTCCCAGAAAATTGTTCACATTGTGGTAGGAAGCTGGCCACTACCAGCTCCAGGGTTGCCTCTTCACAGTTTGGCAACTCCACTTGGAAGGGGAGACAAAACAATGTTTTAATGCTTTCTCCAGAAGAATTTTAGATCAGCAATTCTGGACTTAAGTCCCATTGACCTGGTTGGTTTTGCTTGCCCATCTCTCAACCTATCACTGAGACCAGGAAGCGAGAATATTCTTATTGATCAAGCCTGTGCTGTATGTCCACCTTCAAAACAGGATCCGGGATTGAGCAGCACCAGTCTGCCCCCTCAAAAATAAAATAGGCTGAGAGTTGAGGAAAAATATATCTTTCCTGACCAGTCACTAAAATAGCCCAATATTTCCTCTACCATCTTAAAGAGGATCTCAAAACATAACAGAAACCACTATTATAATAGAGAGAAATGTCTGCTACTTGCAGTTTTCTTGTTTCGGTTTTTCCTGAGAGCCTTGTATGACATGAAAGTCAGGGAATTATGGGAATTATGGGAATTATGAAACTCGAGTACTAGTTCTGGCTCAGCTACCACCTAAACAAATGAATTTCCACAAGTCTTACTGCTTAAGAATTCAAGTGCTAGAAGCAGTATGCCTGAGATCAGATCCGCAACACCTTTTAGATAGTTGGCCTTACATAATTGCTGAGAGTTCAACTGCGTTTCCCAAAAAGATATGATGAAGCCCTGACCCCTGGTACCTGTGAATGGGACCCTATTTAGAAATAAATCTTTTCAGATGTAAACAACTTAGATGAGGTCACTAGAATGGATCTTAACCTAATATGACTGGTGTCATTATAAGAAAGAAAAACAGAGGCACAAGAAACAGAGAAAGAATTCCATGAGACAATAAGACAACAGAGAGAAATTTAGAGTGACGCACCTATAAACCACATTACGTCACAGATTGACTGTCACCAACAGAACAAGGGAGAGGTAAGGAAGGTTTCAGAGGGAGCATGACCATGTCAATACCTTGATTTTGGACTTGTAGCTTCAATAACCGTGTGAGCAATTTTCTGCTTTAAACCCCCAAGTCTGTGGGACTTTGTTACAAAAGCCCCAGGTCTCTAACACAGGGAATGTTCCTAAATGATTTAAGCCCCAGTTTCCTCAAATACAAAATGGGAGAATATCATTACCAGCCTCATTTGATTGTTGGGACAATGCATGTTGAATATTTAACACTGAATTAAGAAGAAAATAGGTCCAAAATATAAGAAAGATGTTCTTTGTTCTAACTCAATGCTGTTAACATTAATAAGAACTCACCATTTAAAACTCTTCATATTTAAGGAAATCTTCAATAAAGCCCTGTTAGCTAGTCAGGATAGAGATATTTATATCTATTTTGTATATGAGTTACCTGTAGCCAAAAGAAGATCAGACAACTTATCCAAGCACCCAAAGTGCCTCTGTGATAGACACAGGTTCAATCTTAAGCTTTCTAAATATTGGTGGGAATTTCTTCACCTATAAAAAAATATTTCTCAGAGTGATATGGGTCTCTTTATCCATCAGGGGAATCAAACCAGGGGAATCAAATCACCACCCATCAGGGTCGTGAGTCTAATATTTACTTAATACCATCCATGTGTGTCACTTTTCTAGATGAATTATAACCATTAATACACAGATCACTATAGCAACCACCCAGGTACACATATGCCCATTTTTCAGGAGAGGAAACTGAGGCTCAGAGAAAAGAATTACTTAAAGTCATACAACTTGAAACAGTAGAAGAAAGACTCACAAACCTAAATTCCTTAAACGTTTTATTTCATTTTTTTCCCAGCATCCCTCAACACACAGTGTCAACGAAAAACTGCATGTATGCTTTTGGCTGTGCAAAAGTTAGCATCATTTATCACAAGCAGTTTGGATAATATAATTTGGAACATTTTTCCAATACTAATTTAGATATATCAAGATAACCTTTAATTCTTTTTAAAGACCTGCTTCTTGCCTGTCCAGCACCATAAAGATGCAGAAAACTTGTCACAATGTTGAGCAGCACAAAATAATATTAAGAAAATAATATGAAATGGTGCTGCCTTCTTTAAGAGACAACTTCGGGATGCTTTATTTCACATAGTTCTAGTCTTTAGGGTTGGATCTTTTATGACACCAGCTCCACCCAGCAGCTTTGATCAAGAAAATAAATAAGTCATGATCATGGAGTTACGTGAAATATCCAGAGAAAAATAGAATTTAACATCTAGGGAAAAGGTGAGAGAATACATAGAAAAAATGTTCTGACTCTCAGAACCAGATGTCCAGATTGAAAAGTGGATACAATTTCCTTCTGAAAGGCATTGGGGGAATTGCCACCACCTGCTAAAGCCCTGCCGATGGTTTCCTTTTGGCCACAACAGTCCTGTGAGAATCCAACAGTCCTGTGATGACCAAGTAGTGCAAATAGCACAGCTATTAAGTGCCATATTTTTAGAAGATATCTTATCAGAAACTGATGTCTCTTATCAAATTTAACCAGTAAAAGAGATTAGGATAGCAGAAATAAAGAAGGAGCTTACCACATTTAACAACTATTAATTGTGCACCTACTTTCAAAAGTTACTATTCTAGCCCTGGCTGCTGGCACAGTGGATAAGGTGCCAGCTTGCGAATTGCTGGTTCAATTCCCCAGCCAGGGCACATAACCAGGCTGCAAGCCAGGTCTCCAGTCAGGTCTGTAGCTGGAGGCAGGTGAAAGGCAAATTACATAGATGTCTGTCTCCCTCTCTGCCTCTCTCCCTTTGCCTCTCTCTAAAAATAATAAAATCTTTAAAAAATATATGTCTTTAAAAAAAAAAGTTACTATTCTAGGCACTTCAGATGCAACACTGAATAAAGCATAGTGTGTTCCCTCATGGAAATTTCATTCCAGGGTCATGTATTATGTATCAAGGGCGTTCTGAGTGTTACATCACTTCATCTGCCCCAGACTTCATGAAGGTAGTAGAAATATTCCTTTGGTTAATTTTTTTGAATGATTGCTACTTATTTCCCCTTCTTGCAGCAAACATCCTTTGGGGGAGTCACTTTTCTTCTGCTGTGTGTAATCTTTCTAAGTCTATAAATCAAAGTGTCAGGTTGGTCCCAATGGACTCTCTTTCCAGGAGCCTTGAAACCTGATGAGAGTAATTCAAGGGAGGAAGGAAAAATTGTGAAAGGTGTGCATTACAGCCATAGAGTCTGAGAAGATTGTAAAGCATTCCTGTCTCTTAAATCGCCCTCATCCCACTCATCTTTTCCATAGCTGGTAACCAAGAATATTAGTTCATTGATAGAAATGGCATCAAAGTGGACAGGACAGACTGTGAGGAAGAAACTTGACAGTTTGGAGCCTGCCATTCCCAACAAAAGCCATCCACAAGCCCACCATTCCCAACAAAAGCCATCCACAAGCCCACCATTCCCAACAAAAGCCCCCCAAGAGACAGTTCACCTTTCTTCACCTGCCCCTAGCTGCCCTATCAGGAGGTTGCAACTGGGCCAATCCCAACATGCTGGCCATATAAGGAGGCAATTTAGCCTATCCTGTGCTGTTTCCACATTCCATGCTTCAGGACTCCTTAACACTCACCCTTCGGTGTCCCTGGAGTCTGGCGTGTGATTCCAAGACCCCCGCACCCAGGTCGCATACTCAATAAACCATCTAGTTCAACATTTGGCTGCTGGCTATCTTTACCTCTGCTGAGCCCTTGAAACCTAACACAACCTCATCTCCGCTTTACAGGGGGAAAAAAAAACAAAAACCAAGACCAGCAAATGCAAAGGCCAACTGCCTAAAGGCTCCAAGTGTTACCTTTTGTCTGAAACAAACAACAGAAAGAAATGCTACAGAGGCGCTTTAAAGGGATTTATTAGCATGCTTTCCTCTAAGTCTTTGTTGGCAATTTCTTTAATACCTAACATGATTGTGTTCCCTGAATCTTCTGGCAATAAAAAACAAGCATGCCAGTGGTTCACAATGTCAAAGAATTACACCCCATAGTAAAAACACCTTAAGAAGAAAGACAAACTGTTATTAGCAATGCTGTGTGTATTTTATGAATCTTCCATCCCCCATATTTCATCTATCCCTATGATGGTCCTTTTTATTACTTTGCATTGGTCACTGTGCTTTTAGTCCAAAGTGAAGAATGATAGAAGAAATGCCCTTTGAATTTGCATTTACTAATTGCACACGCTAATGTAAGTTTCTACTTGGTGAGAACTCATTCAAACATTCTTGGAAACAAAGTTGCTCGTGTTCTGCCTGAACTGATGTTTTTATTGCTACGATTCATGTAACTGATTATATTTCTTTCCCTTGATTGTTAAAAACTTGGAGACAAGAGTGTGCAAGAAACTCCCATCCTTTTAACCATTCACCACACTTATTAGGCTTTTCTATCATTGACTCAGGTGTCCTCACTTTTCCTGCATGTGTCTTTGTACTCTATTTTCAACTTTATTAAAATGTAAGATAATGCATAAATTGATAACCAAATGTATTATTTAACATTTAGGTCAACTTAATTCACCTGCAACTTATTGAGTTCCCACTTCATCCTAGACCTTGCCCTGTGCCAGTCTATGTCATACTATAGTATTTGGTGCAAGTGTTGCAAAAATATTCTACAATAAAAATTAGAAATGTGTGGAATATTCTGATCCAATCCTTTGAAAAATCAGAGCAAATTGAGAACTTCATTGAAGCATAATATTTAGGTAACTGTGAAAATTCCTCATACCCCAATGCCAAAGAAACCAGTTTCATGGTTGTAGGTGAAGTCTAAGTAAATAGTAGAAAGTTTTTCTTATTGTCTTCTCTTATTTCCTGACAGCATTATTGAAATTAGTCATAAAGGCTGAGCTCATTTTTTGCTGTTATATTTATGTTCAATTACCTTTTGAATTTCAGGAGCCCTAGATAAGATTTTTCTCCATAAATTTACACATTTATATATGTGGATATCATTGCTTTTCTCCCAGCCTTGTATATAGCAGGTTCTACAACTCTCTGTGAGCTTTTTTTGACTCTGCTCTAAGCTACTCACAGAAGCCTTCCAGCACTTACGTCTCTCTCCTTCCTAAAATATTGCTGAACAATCCTCCTCATCACTACTCTTATTCTTCCTTTTTCCTCTGTGTTCCCCTTTCTAATGCTGGCAAGTTCAATGTTATTTTGTTTTGTAACACACACACACACACACACACACACACACACACACACACTACTGTTGGAAGAACACTCAATTAGAATGTTCAATAAACCAGAACCCCTCTCTACTCCCCCACTCTAATGATAACCTTATCATAATCTAGGTAACCAAATTTGTACTGCACTAGAAGGAAATGTTTTACAAACGGGGTGTGGACTTAAGGGGTTTTTTGTTTGTTCAACTGTTTCAAGATTCAGGAAAGCAAAGTTGTTACTCATGACTCACATTTGCATTTTCAACATCACATGGCACAAGCCTTTTGTTCTCCTTCTCAACATGCTAGAGACAAAGACTGCTAGAAGTGTCCCTTAAGTTTACCAAATTGGATGTATTACAACTTGTGGCAGTGAGTGAAAACATACACCATTAAAAAATACGGGGCATTGCAAGGTTAGAAAGAGAGAAAACACAGATTGAGGCTTTCATCAGGTGACTTTCGGGAGTGTATAACAGGGTAGGGGTTTGCTTTGGATGTAGGAATTGAGAAATAGGGGTAAGTCTATGCTTGGGTATCTTAATAAATTTTATCTAAAAGAGGGAGGATTGAGATTTACTTTGCAAGTGAATAAAGGAGCAGCAGTCATTTATATCAGCCAGGATGAGAAAATGTTTGGTCACTTTAAGTCTGGACGCTGTTTGCAGTTTGTCTTGGTGCAGACATAATTACAGAGTGGTCTTGTTTTTGTTTTGAATCACAATCACAGAGCGGCCTTGTCTGATGTTGATGTTCTGGGAAATTATTGATGTTCAACAGAATACCAAGCCTAACCAGCTGGGAGTGCTAGGCTGACTATAGCAACAATAAATCCTAGCTGATAGCGCCAGGCCAGGTTCTGGGCGGCAGGGGTTGCTTATCTCTGCCTCTTTCCTCTCCCTCTGACAAAAGGCAGATGAACTTGGACTGTAGGACATTAATCTATGCTACCTACTGTCATGAGCATGGGTTCGTGATATAGTTTTTCCTATAAGACAGCTGGGCAACTGCTCAGCTAGCCACCCGCTGAGCAGCCTGGCACCAAGGAATAGACAAGAGTTATACACAGCAATTATGCTATTCACTCAGCTTTTATTGAATGCAGGTCCACTCAAAGTAGAACGTGGACATACATTAATACCCTACTTATACTCTAATAATCTAAGAGAATTGTAACACACCACACATACACATACACACACATACTCACACTCATACACACACAGCAATCAATCAATAGGGAATAGTGAATCTGAGTCTCAGGGTCTCAGTCTGCATAGTGAACAAGGGAGCTGTCAGTGTCTTGTAGGAAAGGATCTCTGGAGCCAGGGGGGCAGCAGGTGAAGTCCTCAGTCCAGCAGGGCAGAGCATCCAGTGGCCGACGCCAAGGGAGATCAGCAGGGCATAGACAGGTGTGTGGAGCTTGGCTGCGTTAGCAGTGGTCTGGAACCTGTGTCAGTTAGACCTTGAAAATATTGAACTCCACTTTTCTGGATCTTTTCAATGAATGTCTTGGCATCCCTGATGCCAAGTGTGGAATTTCTCCAGGAGCCCGTCTATAGGTGGTCCCACTCTATAGACACGGCTGTTCTGACCACATGTGTAGAAATCTTAGGTGTGTCTCCTGGCCCAATGTGTCTGCTCTAACTTAGGTAGTTCCCCTCTTGAACCAAAGTGTCACGCTGACTGACAGCCATTTTTTTTTAAAGATTTTATTTATTATTTTCAGAGAGAGGGGAAGGGAGAGAGGCAGAGAGGGAAAGAAACATCAATGTATGGTTGCCTTTCACCTGCCTCCAGCCACAGACTGGGCTGGAAACCTGGCTTGCAACCTGGTGATGTGCCCTGGCTGGGAATCGAACCAGTGACTGTTGGGTTCACAGGCCGGCACCTTATCCGCTGTGCCAGCCAGGGCTCTGACAGCCATTTTTGTTGACATGAGTGACCCCACTTTGTTTTACATAGTTTCTGCTATCTTGATTGAACCAATGCCATTTTTTTTTATTGTCCCTGCTCTCCACACACACATCTTCAGCATGGTGGAAGTTTTATTGAACAGGCCGTTGCTTAGAGAATATAGTCTGTCATCATGCAACTAGAATTAGTCTCTTCTGCTCCTTTTGCCCAGGATAAGGGGTTGGATCCTCTGATATGCCAATGGCTGTGAAGGGACACAGCAGCATAACTGCCACACAAGTCCCTTGTCAGAAATAAGTCCTGAAGCCAGGGACTAAAGCCAGCAGGGTCTCGTGTAGAGAATCAAGCAGCTTTCTTTTCCTTGGTTCAGTCATAAGTTTGTTTATTTGCCTTGCAAGAAGGGCTGGTTATAGTGTAAATATTATTTTGGTTAGATAAGTGAAAATCAAGGAATATGGAATTGCTTCGACTTGTTTGCTGGGTTTTCAGAATGGCATTTATGCCATGAAAGCAAGGTGATAAAGGTAGCATTAATAGTAGTTTTATTTAATTTAATCCTCAAAAACATTCTCTGAAGTCTTAGATATCTTCATTCAACCTCAGGCTCATCTGACCCTGTAGCCTGCATCCGTAGTAGCTGTTCTCTGCTATTCCCATGTTTCTGGAATCAACTCCAGTGATCTGTTCTTTGAGTAATATGCCTAGGAAACTATCTTGTATAAACCAATCTTCCACGGTCACTTTGTCCCTGCCTGCTGAAGTGCCACTGCTTTGAGGGTTCATGGGAAGATGAGATATCAGAAGCACCAAGTCACTGGGCAGTTTAGTGGAAGGGTGGATGAGAGATTGAAAGACACCACACGGTTACCCTTATTCCATAGCCATCATCTTGCTTTCCCGTGAACTAATAAAATAATATCCATTTACAGTGGTTAAATGTAGTAAAAATCAAAACTTAACACAATAAGTCGGAAGGCAGTCATTTGTCCTATCTTTTTTCTTCAATAAGTATGGAGATTTGGGATGGTTATTCATTTTACCCACTTTTTAAAAGGCTATTTTTAAAGCATTGTTTTGTTAAAATGGCCCACTGAAATGTAATCAGCTGTCAAACTCCCAGCACTGCACCATATCATTTAACTTAGCAAAGTGTGCTGATGGATACTCCCAGCTAATTAGAATGATGACTCGAAGACCATATCCTGATGACTCAGAAAATCTGCCTCAACTATTTTTTCTAAGTTAATTATTGGTTTGAAAATATACATTCCACTTTAAGGGCTAAATTTCCCTTTCCTGGAATAAAAACCACAGAGGTCTATATCAGTGTTAGATTTTTGTGTCATGGTCCTGATCAAACTTTTCCATTTATTGTATCCTCACCAAGATAAATGACATTTAAAACACAGAGTTCCATAAAGAATTTTGTTTTTTACCCTGATTATAGGTAAGATGCTAAAAATGTGTATGTAAAAATATCTAGGAATTTGAATCATATTGTGAATATTTTATTGCATACAAACTGTTTTATTATAGAGTTGCCTAAAGCCAAGTATTGTTTTGAAACTTCTTAGTTTTTCTATACCAAAAGTTCATTTTCTCCTATCTCAAGTTTTCCCAAAGCAGGCAAGCCTATGCCATTGAACACATTGCAATTCTGGCGGGAGCAATGTGTTTTCTTACAATGTTGCTTACATAAATATCAAGTATGGTACCGTATAATCTAGAAAAAACGCTGTGCAGTGTAGTCATGCAAATGCATCAGAATTCAAGGGTTATTTTTATCCTTTGGAACTTTCAAAGAAATGGATGACACTAAGTGTGACCTAACAGAAACTAGTGGCCTGTTTTGCTGAACCTAACTTACTAAATCTAACATGAATTATATTGTGGGTTCTATGATGTTATATATTTATTCTAACTTTATTTTTAAAATAATGCTCATTTCTAGGAAAGTGAGATCCGGAAATCAGATATGAGCCATTCCAGATTAACTATGGTCAAGAATTTGCTTTGTTTTTTAAATATAATTTATGTTTGAGATGCATTTATAAGAGGCAAGACAGAGAAGGAGGAAAAGGAAGAAAGAAAAAGATAAATTTTTAAAAAGAGGAGGAGAGAGACAAGAGAAGACAAGGAAAGTTTACACTAAGCTAATTGAAAGTGGAATAAAAAATGAAAGATGTGTTCAAAATGTGTTCCATATCCAGCAGTTCATGTGATTTCTAAATCTGGCAAACCTGAAATCATGTCTTCTCTCTACAGCGAAATATCTTCACACTCTAAGGCTCCTAACAGAAAACCTTCTGGAAGGTAGGACTATTCATATTTCACTCTCAGATGTTCCAGCAAACATTCTGCAAATGTAATTAGACCTTCCTACTCATGAAAATAGGTACAAAGGACTTTTTCAATGCTATTTAAGAGAAAAAGATGCCTAGGAGATCTCACATTAGTGATGTATCTAATTTTTAGGGGTAGTGTCCATTTTATAAAGCCTGCTTCAGATCCCATTCTCTCTATAAGCAACCCTGATAACCTTGGTCTAAAATAACCCATATTTGTATGTTACCATAAGCAACATGCTCATATTTATTTCAATAAAGCCCCTACTTATTTCTACAAAATGCAATTCTTATTTGTTCCTAGGTTACTTAAGAATCCATGCTCTACAGTCACTGTTGGAGAAAATCTGGTGGCCCTACCTCCTACTTGCCATGTGGTCTCAAGTAAAACACTGACCCTTTCAATTATTTGAAATATCATCAGTTATCTTGATTATTAAATAGAAATTCTAATACTTATCTTGCATTGGTATTATAGTAGGAAAGTTCTTAAGATACTTTCTTCTAATGCTCTTAGAAGAGTGTCTAGCACATAATAAGAGTGAAATGAGTGATAGCTACTATCATTACCACTCCTATCTTAATAATAATAATAATAGTAATAATAATAATAATAATCTATGTAATGGAACACATATCATACTACCTTTAAAATATTCATATAATAGATGTCAGATAGATATTGTGGAATTCATTAATTGAATGAGTTAATGGTCTTTCTCTTGTTTCTCCTTTCACACTAACATGTAACTTTAAAAAAAAAATTCTTGCTAAATAAGAGGAAAATAAAAAGAAATTGATTTGAATGTGTTGATTTTTCTCTGAAATAAAAATGCTATTATCCTCTTACTAATATGTCCTCTCATAGTAAAAGGAGTGCTTCTATCATAGGAGAAAGCCAAAGTAGGTAGATGGTATCATTTCAATCGGAGATTGATTATTCCTCTAGTCTCTAATTTGGCTGTAATATTATATTAAATACCAGTGATATTTATTTGAGTCCCTGGTGCACATTGTGTTGATCTTAAAATGTTTCCACCATATTTATTTTTGTTTTCAGTATGTCATTATCCTAACCCCATTGATATGTCCTTAATTTCACCTAGAAGGTAATACTACAGAGCCACAGAATTATCTAAGAAGGTTCCATTTGACATGTCTTTCCATATTAATGCAAGAAGTCAGTTTTCTCATACTTCTTTCCTCAACCAGTTGAGCCCAATTTTATTTCTGGCCAAATCATACTGCTTTAATCCACTTGTATTAGAAATACTCAGTAGGGGACAGAAGCAGAAAGCCTGAACTCAAGATCCAGCTCAATTGTAAACTACTTGTATGTATCCCAGATAGTGTCACTTACTCTTCTTAAGATTTAGTTTTCTCATCTCTGAAATGAGATTGGAAGAGAGAAAGAGTAATGATCTTTCTTTAATAACACAGCTGACAGAAATAAATTCAGGGTAAATAAATTTACTTATACATTTAGAAACAAAAGGCTGGATATTTAGACCTGGGAAAAACTACAAAAACTACCAGAAAAAACTTTTGAACCTTCCTTTCTATCCAAAACTGAAATCTATAAAACAGGCTGTAAAGTCAGATGGATCTGGGTTGGAATTTTTTTGACTCTATGATCACGAACAAGTTGCTTCACTCATCTGAGCTTCATTCAATTTCCTCATGCAGAGAAGAAGGTAAATTGCTTTATCCTATAGAGTTATTGTGGAATTAAAGGCCTCCATATCTCAATTTCTTCTGTTACTCATACAAAAATTTTGAAGTCATCTTGGTTTTCTTTTTTTCTCTTTTATTCCACATCTTCTAGCTAGAAATTCATCCCATATTTTGAATGTGACTTCTCACAACCTTCACTAGACCACTTAATCCTCACAACAACCTTATGAATAAATAATGATAAAGCTTATGATGTTGGTGATAAATTTAACTCGGGATTTATTATGAGTCAGGCACTGTTCTAAGAAATTGAGCTATCTTGTTTAGTCCTTATAACATTATGGAGTAGACACTAGATCTGGAATTTTAACCCAGGGAGTTTGGTTTCAATACTCTACCTGGATGATGTACTACCTTCCAAATAAAAACAAGTAATTGGAACCCTTAAATGGGTCCACTGAAATTCAAAATAAGGCTGCATCTTTCAACAGGTGCAGCCTTTAAAACCTGAAGATACAGCCTTGAATCTCAGTTTTACTATGTTCTATATTACCCTGTGCACCTTGCGGACCTCTCTAAGGTTTAATTTCCTCATTCAGACTCAGAATTTTGATTTTCATCTTAGATATTTGTAGGTGCCATGCCAGCGTCCATGTCCCCTTATCCATTCTTGGCTGTCCCTTTTATTTCCCAGCTATGTGCATCAGAAGACAAACTGAACATAGACCCAGACATGGGTCTCTTTCCATAGGAGAACACCATCCAGTAGGAGATGTGAAATTCTGTAGATAATCCTAACAGCAGTCAAGCTGAGTCTAGCAGGTAGCATACTGAGGGGGAAATTCACTAACTTCACTTTTTTCTTTCTACCAGTTTTCTGCTAAACCCAAGTGAAAACTAATGGACCAATGAGACTATGGTTGCAATCCATGAAGCTCAGTCAGCCTCTTGGCACAAAGCAGTATAGAACAAACTCATAGATACAAACAGCAGAAGGGCGGTTACCAGAGAGAGAGGAAAGGAGATGGGAAGAACCAAGAGGGTAAAGGGGATCAAATATACAGTGGCTGGAGAACACACAGTAGAGTATACAGATGTATTATAAAACTGTACACCTAAAATGTATATAATGTTATTAACTAATGTTACCCCCAATACATTTCATTTAAAAAAGAACAGAGAGGAAATCTGGCAGGAGCCATGAAAAAGATCTAGGACACTTTATCATTACAAGGTCTGCATGCCTGAAACGCCACATCTCCATTACAAAAGGGAAAGGCCATGAGAAAACTCCAGGGACCCTCAAATATGAAAGTGTGTACCTTAGGACATTGTAAATAAATGCATTTTCTTTCAAGTTAATAAAATAGAAAATAGGAAGTGGAAGTAAACACTGATCTGTGCTATAATGGCAAAAGGTTCTTTCAGTGTTATTAAATTTTTACTCCTCAGCCTTGGCATTCTTTATCCTCAACAGTCTTCCCAACTTTTTATTTTGACAGCTCGCCAGTCAGTCCTTATTCTTGTTGATTAAAAGGCTTTTCCATCTTAAGTAAATCATGTCTGGCCTGGCAGTTGTTCACATAAAATTGGGGACTGTGCAAAGACTGAACTGATAACACTCCCCATTAAAGGAAGTACCTGGAGTTTCCATAATAAGTTTTCTTGATAAAAAATAAGTCTCTTCAATTTTTTCCCTCACTTCAACCATACAGTGCCGCCTGCCTTCTCAATCAAGCTCTGTATAATACTTGCTTTCAAATTTACCCTTCAAATTGATTTCTGTCTGATACCATGGTCACACTTACTCTAGTTTATCTTGTCAATAATTACAGTGCTTTCCATTTTTCCTCCAGCCATCCCTGTGTATTATTACATTTATTTGGAGAGGAAGGGAGATTTTTACATTTTGCCTTTGCTTGAGTTCCTTGGAACAGAAAGGATATTTGTTTCTTTATAAAAATCTCTTGCCACTAGCCCTGGCTGGTGTGGCTCAGTGGATAGGCACCAGTCTGTAAACCCAAAGGTTGCAGGTTTGATTCCTCAGTCAGGGCACATAACCAGGTTGCAAGCCAGATCTCCAGCCAGGTCCTTAGCTGGAGGCAGGTGAAAGGCAACCACATGTTGATGCTTCTCTTCCTTTCTTCCTTCCTCCCTGCCCTTCTCTCTGAAAATGATAAATAAAATATTTAAAAAATATATATCTTGCCACTATTCCAGACACAAAAATTATCTCAAATTTATTCCGGAAGATCTCTATTGTGTCCAACCTATAGTACCCCACGATTCAAGACCGTCTATGCTGGATTGGAAGGATTCTTAGGGGAAGGTTTTACACAATGATTCATTCTACAGAACTGTCTTTAACTTTAGAAGCTAAAATTTGAAGATCAACCTGTGATTTCTCTGAGAAGTAAGTAGATGAGGTCTGTCCTGAAAGTATCAAGCCAATGTCAACATAATTAAAATAATTTGTGCTGCCAATACTTTCAGGGCAGACCTTGTATAAAATTGCAATCACCACATGGAGCAAGAACTTAGTGCCTCCTAAAGAAACAGAAAAGGTGGAAATAAGGTTGCTGATTGAGAGTTAAACTATATATATAATCAGTGCAAAAATGAATCAAAGCACAAGTATGCCGTTACCTTAGATAGGCAAAACTAGCTACCGAGTAAAAGTACAATGTCAACAATAGTAACAGCAGCAGCAAATGAGAAAACCTTGAAATCAATCACCCTATGTGTCACACTACATAAAGCACTGGTCGTGATTATTTTATTTAATTCTAACAAAACCTTTTAAGAAAAATGTTACCATGGTTCACTTTTACGGCCAAGAAAATGGAGGCGTAGAGCCATCAAATGAGTTACTTCCTCAGGGTTCACAAACTAGTAAATGGGAGTTGGAATTTAAACCTTTAGAACCATAATAGTTTATGTATCCAACCTAAGAGGAAGCCCGGACAATGGAAACCCAGGAAGGCATATGCTGGTAGATTAGCGCGAGGTAGCTCAACCCTGAAAAACATCCCCATTCTCCCTGGAAAGCACCTTTCTATTGCAGAAAGAGACACGGCAGCCTCCACTGGGTTGAAGTTATCAAACATTGTCATCGCAGTGCATACTGCCCCATCTCTAATTCCAGGCTTACCAGTGAGCCTTAATAACTTGGTGCCTCCTGTAGCTTTCATACAGGGAAATGATGTATTGAATTCATTGACATTTTAATTATTTGCTGCAGGCTCATGCATTATTACAGTGTTGGTTTTACATACCTTCAGAAATAGGACACTAACAAACTTGAATTTAAGAACCTGTGAAATGAGCATCTATTGTTTTTATCAGTTCGGATCAGGAACCAACTTCTACAACCTCTTTACTGAGGAAATGTGCCTTTCTTCTTATTCTATGCATGTATATTGAATGGACATTTCCAGATTTTTGCAGAACCTATCTCCCTAGCCATAGCCTCTGGCCCACAATAGACCTATCATAGTATCTAATCTACCCAGGCCAACTGTGAATCCAGCAATGTGTACATGCTGCCAATGGGAAAAGTCAGAACTTCTCCCTAGAACTGTTTAACTTAAGGTTGAGAAATAGAGTGCATCTCATGGTCTTTCCTTAAATGGTGCTCTGACTTTAGAGCTATGGGCTGTCACAGTTTCCATCCTGTGAAGAAAGTCCGTCTCAAGTAATAAACAAAACTACACAAGGAGAAAAGCAGAAACAAAAGAATGAGATCAAATGAGCATGGATGGCAGCTGTTTCTTGCCCCAGCTGCACCACTACTCTACCCTCAGTTAAGTATCTAATTATCCTCCTTTTAGGCCAAAGCAACTTTGAATTTAGTTTCAATCAAGTGTACTAATATATCTATTAATCCAAAAACCAAACACAATATAGGTAGGACCACCACATAGCTATGCACTGCACAAGGGTTCCCAGCCAAGGTCAGAGGGGCAGAGGCCTATCCCAGTGGTGTAACTTGGAATGAGGCAGTACCCACCTAGAGGTAGTAAGTTGGAAAAAAAGAAAAGAAAATTCACTAGTCATGGGGCTAATGTTGGCCATAAGTGAAGCCATTGCATAAGTCCTCTTGTGAGCCAAGCAAACTAAGAGTACCCAGATCTTTTCTGATTTCTTCTAATTTAAATGTCTATTCCCAAGAACATGCAACTGTGAGATGTCAACATTAGAGGATGTATCAGGAATCCCCATACACACATGCTCAAACACACCAGTTTACCCCAATCTAAACAAGTCCAAGACACTGGCCTTTCATTGATATATGTGAAAAATTAGCCAGTTTCCTTCCTCAACAATCATGGAAAGAGAGTAAGTATATTCTAACACAATGACATTTCTTACTGATACAGAATGTTTGACATATATTACAGATTCAGCTGACAATTCCTGGATTAGGTATGAGCTTCTTATGAGTTTCGGGAAACAATGTGTGCAAGGCAAAACCTATGTCAAACTCCCATTGCAAGCCACATGATCCATGCAAATGCTCAGTCACTTGGATGTGATGTTAAATGTTTCCAAGTTCACAAGCTATACTTATCCTATTTCCTGGGTATCTTAAGAGTTCCGTTGTTGTCTTTGTGGTGAGTAAGCCACCCATGTCATAACAACTTATAACCACCAGCCACCAGCCTTAAACTCATCACTGCTATCTTTCATGTTCCTCTGGACTATCATTAGGGAGCATAAAAAAAAAAAAAAAAAAAACCTGGGCTGCTGGATTTTCCACTTACCCAGTGAGTCACTTTACCTCCAAGCCATTTAGAGAACTGTGGAAAGAATGATGTTTTAAACTTTGACTGCATTAAAATGCAACCAAATGGGGAAATGGGTCATAAGTCTTATTATTCAGTTTTCTGAATGTCAGTCAAATCTCTCACCAAATACGGTCACTGGAGCTCCTGAAAATATAGCTGATGATATCCATTTACATTTCCATCCACCTGGATTATTCACTGATGATTTATTCTTTTATTTAAGAGATAGTCTGATATAATGGCTAAGGGTATATATAGGCTTTCTAGCTGGGTAATGGCCTTGGTAAAGTTATTGAAGTTCTCTGGGCTTTGGTGTCTTCATTGGTTAAGGGATAATAATAGGCCTGTGATACAGAACTATGGTAAGTATGACAATACATATAAAGTATCAAGAACCATTCCTAACATATGGCAAGGACTCAATAAGCATTAGTTCTTATTAGTTTTTACATATTTCATATATATTTGCTAAGTTTATCATATGTTGTATATTATATTAAAAAATAAAGAAGGACAATATAAAATGAGTAAGATAGTTCTGATCTCAGAAAGAGACCACTTTATTATATAGTGGGGTAAGAAAATAGATAAACAATTAACAGAATGAATTAAGAATTATTTCAGCAGAATAAACATGTTATTGAATTTAGAAATCACATGTTATCATGTTGTAGATATTTCAGGAGCCCAATTATAACTGGAGCTTCAAGACAGCCTTCCCTATGGAACTTCTCACCTTAGGTATGTAATAAATAGTAGATGATTTAGCTAAGATTAAATGTGGAATAGGGGAAAGGGTGAAAATTTCCAAAGAAATCCTTAACTAACTCCCTTCTTACATATCTTGGCCTATAGTAAGTGCTCAACTAATCTTTGCTGAAGGAATAAAAAGAATGTTATATGTTCTTGCTAGGGTGAGTTTATGACAGCTGGGCCCACTAAATCACTCTGCATTTGAATATTCATCAACCTGAACCCTCACAGCAAGCTATTTGCAAGAAGAGTCGGACAAAATCAACCCTTATCATCACATTAGCAGCCCTGATATATTTTTTTTTCTTTTACATGGTCATTGTTTCCACATTAAAACAAAACTAAACACCTACTGGGTAATGAGCCATTAAAAGAATAAGAAAAGGAGGCCCCGGTTGGTGAGGCTCAGTGGGCTGAACGCAAGCCTGTGTATCAAAGTGTTGCTGGTTCAATCCCCAGTCAGGGCCCATGCCTGAGTTGCAAGCCAGGTCCCCAGTTGGGGGCATGCAAGAGGCAACCACACACTGATGTTCCTCTCCCTCTCTTCCTCGCTCTCTCTCTGAAAATAAATACATAAAGTATTTTAAAATAAAGAATAAGAAAGGGGAATTACTCTGGGAATTCATACTAATGCTACTCTCTGGCTTCCTTGCATTTGTCTTCATGACCGTGACACTGAGAAACTATTTCCCTAATACCAGGTCTAGAGAAGTCAAGTTACACACCTAAGGCCATACAGCTCCACAGCTCATGAGGAGCAGAACCAGCATTCCAAACCAGCTTTCTCACCTCACACAGTGCTCCATCTCTCAGAAATGTCAGCTCCCTCATGCCTTCTACACCTTGAGTTTTCCTACGCCTTGTTTTATTTTCCTGCCTCCTAGAGTGCTGATTTAACTGATTCAGAGATGTCTCCAGAGTTTGTTTGAGGAGGCTTTTTGTTCAATACCCTAAGTACCCACTTAAAAGCAGGGTTGCAGACCTGGCTCAGGAGACAGCTGGAACAATGCTGGCATCACCCCTTGCACGGGGCTAAGTGGGGAGCAGGACAAGAACACTAGACACATAAAGTGCCTCATTTATAAATGTTCCTCAGAGCAGCAGGAGGAAGGAATTTGAATTAACATTTTATTTTTATCTTATTTTTTAAATGTTTTTCCTTCATTTATTTTATTGTATTTTTTAATTTCTGTTTTCATATAGCAAGAGAGAGTATATTTAGTAGCTAAACACATAGATACTAGAGCCAAATGGCTCAAATTCCACCTGGGCCAGTTAATGATTGTGTAACTTTGGTATTAGTTTCCTGCTGCTGTCATAACAAATCACCACAGATACAGGGACTTGAAACAACAGAATTTTTTTCTGTTACAGTTTGGGAGACCAGCAGTGAAAACTATGAACATTGAAGTGACAAGAAACTCACAACTATTAATAACAGAATTTTTAAAAATTTTAAAATTAAGCAAAGACCACCAGAAGAGGTTCAGAATCATAGGTACAGGGATCATTTAGAGAGTTATTAGCTGGGGGGCGGAGGGGGGAGGTGATAGGGGATAAAGGGTAAAATGGTGAAGGGATTAAGAAGCATAATTGGTGGGTACAAGATAGACAGGGGGAAATTATGAATAATATAAGAAAGGGTGAAGACAAAGAACTTATATGCATGACCCATGGACATGAACTAAGGTGGGCAGGATTGCTGGAATGTAGAGGGGTAACTGAGTGGAGGAGAACAAAGGAAAAAGAAATTGGGATAACAGCATAATTAATAAAATATACAAAAATAATTTTTAACAAATAAAAGAAATGAGTCCTACATGGCTAAAATTAAAGTGATGGCTTCGCTGGTTCCCTCTGTTCCTTGACGCTTCCATCTTCTTGTGGCTACCCTAGGCATTTCTTGTCATGCAGCTACCTCACTCCAATTTCTGTCTCCATCATGACACAACCTCCTTTTTCTGTGTGTCTGTGTCCCTGTGTCCAAATTTCTCTCTCATAGTAGCATCAATTGTTACATTTAGGATATTCCTTAACCCAGTATGACCTCATTTTAATGAATCACATTTGTAATAATCTCATTTCCAAATAAGGTCATATTCTGAGGTTCTGAATACACATGGATTGTTGAGGGACACTCAACGCAGTATAGTACTGAATAAATGAATTAGCTCTGGTCTTAAACTGACCAAGTAGGTCAATTTCTGTAGACAATATAGAAAAAAGGAAGGCAAAATACTAGATTTGAGTGTGTGATGCTAGATGGGAGAAATCTTTCAACATTTGACCTTGGTTTATGACAGTCAATAATGAACTCAAAATCTCCTGGACTGAGGTAAAGGTTCATGTCTCCATTACATGTCTACACATAAACACAAACAAAAGTTAGAGAAGTTCAGCTGGTATTAAAAGAGAAATTTTCAGTTTACATATAGGCTCTAAACTAGACTTTCAGGTAATAAAACAGCATTATTAATTGATGCATACATCTTTATTGAAGCAAAAATATAGATACCAACTCTAATAGCCCACAGAAATTACATGAGAACCCTGGAAAAGCTACAAAACAGTCATTTAGTTCCCTTTGTTGGAAGTAACATTATCCTATTGATCTCAATCTTCTGTTTGTGATTACAGACTTGGAGAACTTTGTAATATTGATTTTTTAATATAGACTCTAAAAATATATACTACATGCCTAGGCCTGTAGTGACCAGTAATTAGCCATTGCTTTATCCATCTCAAGAGCCAAAATAGAATAGATACCATATATATTGATAAAATAACAAGCAATGCAGATTGGCTAATCAAAGGTTGGGAGTAGAGTGGGGCCAATTGCACTATTGACTGGTTGGCTGCCTGTTACTTCTTTTTCTATATGTGTGTGGCCTCCATAGAAGTGATAGTTAATATGCCAGACCATAATAAAAATAATTACAATATAGATAACTTTCCACTTAGAAAATAATGACTTAATTTGCTTATTCTATATTTACAGTTTTACAAGAGGATTTAAAAATCTAGTCAAACAACTATTAATGGACATTAATATTTACTTATTATCAGTATCCTGGTAGGTACCTCCCTTCCTATTCTTGTTTTGGTTCATATGTTTTTTCCACAAAAGTGTACTCCTATATGCAAATCAGTAACCAACATCACCCATCATCCTCTTTGCTATAGTATCTGGTGTATTCCAGTAGCCAAAAATGTCTGCTACAAAGAAAAGTGTTAAATGTCCCTCAGACATGTAATTGCTCAATATAATCTTTAGTTATCAGAGGTACAGAGAACTTGCTTCCTGACATGAATAAGTCATTTGTTTAATCTGGACTTTTACTTCACAAATTAGCATCGTTCTGTAGTTCAGCATACAGAAAGGGACTAGGCTTGCCCTACAATGCAACTCAGCTGAAGGTTAAAGAGGAAGAATTGCATCCTCTTGTCTGGGATGCTTCTGCTGCTGATGCTCAATTGCTGAAGGCAGCTAGATGTTTCAGAAACAGTAAGCAGATTGCTCTGAGGTTTGGGAACAGCTTCTAAACACACACTCCTTCTCTGATTGAATATTACCACAGTAAGTCAGCAGCTGCTGAGGCTACATGAGCAGGTACTGCATACCTGACCATATCAGCTTAGTGATCCCTAATCTATTGTCAAAGAAGTTGGGTCATTGGGGCGGGGGGGCTAAGGGGGGCTGGGGGGGCAGAGGATGGAAAGCCCCCAGACCCAATTTAGGAAAGATGAGGACTAGATTCTCTCAGAGCAATGATATGAACTGATAATGCAATATATCAATGCAGCTCCGATGAAAGAATATTGGATATAAAGTTTTCTTAAGAAGTAAACCATATATATAATACAATTTTATAAAAAATAAAAATAGTATCCTGCCTTCTTCAGCTTTGTATTCCTAACACTATGATACTCTCAGAGATAAACAAATTACTAACATCAGGGCAAAACTGCCCATAAAAGCATTCTCAAAAAAAAAAAAAAAAACTATTAGAAGGATTCATGTCTGCACTAAAGATGTAAAGAAATTTTTCTTTCTTCTTCCACTGTTGTTAAGGGTATTTGTTTTCAGATCAATTCCTTCTGAAAGATGTTTAGATAATAAATTGTGCCAATCTTTATTAATCTCTCTCCAACTTCTGTCTCTGCTAAAACCTTAGGCTCTGACTCCTGCATCCTACTAGATATATGTGTCTGGTCTTCACAATGCCTTGCCATTGAAAACAACCTTTCATGCTCTGAAGATAAATTGCTCAAATAGCATCTACCATTGTAATACAGAGCCCTGCATGGGTGGGGGACTTCTGTTTTATCTATTCTACTGAATCCTTTCTCATTGTCCTTCTTATGCCTAGAATTATTTGCACAAATATGAGTAGTGTTAGAAGAGTCAATACTGCTACACTGTTGGTCTAGAATTGTATGCAATGAGACACTCAAGCAATTAACAATGAACAAGGTAATATCAGAAAAGGCTGAGATTTATATAAAACTTATCTTCAAACTACCCCCCTACTTAAAATTCTTTGGACTCTAAAGGATTTTCCACCTTGAAGTCCTACTTTATAGTTTACTCTTTTGAACCTTGCTAAAAGAGGGTCAACCAATTTCATAAGTTTATTCGTTTCATTATTTGATGAGCTAGGGTGAGATCATTTTTTTAATCCCCCAAGCAACATCCTTATCAATTTCTGGTACTCTAATTGAATAAAAGCTGTAATGATGGAGAGCCAAACAAATGGTTGAGCATCTAGTTTTTCTCAACTCTATCTTTTTCAAGTCTCCAGTCCTGAACTCTGATACTGGGATCCAAGAAAACTGGATTAACTTCATCTGTATGATTTGGGCAATGGTCACAGCCATTCATTAAAAAAAAAAAAAAAAAATCAAGCTTTGCAGAATATGGCTACTCTTCCCTTTTAAGGATTATTGTGTCCTTTGATTAATGTTATTTTTAGTTGTACATTTTAAAGAAGACAGAAAAGGCATTTTACCAATTGTCTGTATATTGGGTTGAATTGTGTCCCCTCCAAAAAGTGTAAGTTTATCCAGAACCTCATTATTTGATTTCATTTGGAAATAGGGCCTTTGCACATATAATTAAGCTATGATCTCATCATACAAGATTGCAGTGGGTCCTAATCCAATGACTTTGTGTCCCTGTAAGAACAGAAAAGAGAGACACAGACACAGACAAAGAAGGCCATGGACAATGGAGGAAGAGATTAGAATGATGTCCCTAAAGCCAGGAGGCAGCAAGGGTGGCCTGCAATCAGCATAGATGAGAAAGAAGCATCCTTCCCTAGAGCCTTTAGAGGGAGCATGGTTCTGTCAAGTCCTTGATTTTGGACTTCTAACTTCCAGAACTGTGAGAGAAGACACTCTTGATTTTTAAAGCCACCCAGTATATGGTGCTTTGAAATAAAAGCCTTTTGAAATTAATAGAGCCTGTGATTGTATCTCTACTCAATGTAATTCTTTCTACTCAAGCCATGCTAAGAATCTAAAGGTGAAGCTAATTTCATGGTTTTTCTAATTAGGAAGATGCTATCCTCCACAATTCTGGAACCTCCCCCCTTGCCATATCTCTTTCCTCTCATTAAACAATGCTTCAAAGACTGGTAATCTCTAGTCTCCAAAGAGATCAAGTCTGGAGAGAATTCTGAAATAAGAGTCATTATAATAGTACTAATGTTTTATTATAAAATTATCCTACAAAATAATATTCTGTTAACTCACTGCAACCTAATAAAATAGAAATATCCACTGAGCCCCATCATGGTACACATCAATGGAGAGCGTCAGGTACTCCAGCAGCTCAGAGCAGTAAAAGTAGGCAATTTCTTTCCTTACGGACAACCAGACTGGTTGAGGTCCTGCTCAGCAGTCCCTCCTCAAGGTAGTGATTCCAATGACTGGAAGCATCTAATAACAGCCACTTCTGCTCTTAGCAGTAGTGCTAACCACTAGTCACAGCACAAGACCAGGTATTAAACAATTATTCATGACCATTGTACCAACTAAATGCTATCATAACCCTGAGAAATGTTATCATTAAAATGTCCTGAAAGCAAGACATTTATACAAAGGAAGCTCCAAACCTTTCGTACCTTTGTTGTTCCTACAAGTTGTAACTAGAGCTTGGAAGTATTTATTTATTTCCTAGAAAGTAATTAATAAAATAAATCAAACTACAGTCTCCTAAGAACTCAAAATCAGATTTTTCCAGCTCTTACACATTTTAAATTAAATCCAGAATGTCCATGGTATTGCTAGCAAAGTGGTTTACTTTCCTTCCATAGTAAACATGTTCGCTCTTGAGAAAGGAGAATTAGTACCTCACTGTCAGTACAGTGCCAGAAAAATTCAGCGTCCCAAATAGAGGTCAAGTGAGGCTCAACAAACAAATACAAAAATCCTTGAAAAATACAAATGTTAGTTGCAGGTATGATAGAAATAGTCTCCAAATAGCACAAAAAGACAAATTTATCATTCTAACTTAATGCAACTTTTACTATAGAACTGTATATTCTTATATTCTTCCTGCATGAAAATTGGCTCCAGAAATAATGAACTTTAAAGCAAGTTAAATTGAAGTCTACAGCAGGCAAGAGAAGACAATTTATTCATTGTTATTAGCAGGAAGAATTAATATTCATTGTGTAGCTACTATGTACATGTCAGGCATTTTACAACAGCCTATGTTGTCTTAATTTAGTGTAAACCACCCTTGTTGTAGATATTACTATTTTCAGATGAGTAAAGTGAGTCTCAGAGATGTCAGCAAGATAAGAGCTTGGAAAGTACCTGTAGCTCCAATGTCCATGCTGTTTTTCTTATCCAATGCTCATTCTCTCTGTGCTAATGCCAACCTACATTATTATAAACTCAAACTTAAATCTACTTCAAGGAATCAAGGAGACAGATTTAATCAGCTCAGGATGCTCTATCAAAATACCATAGGCTAGGGTATTAAATAGGAGACATTTATTTCTCACAGCTCTGGAAGCTGGAAATCTAAGATTAGGGTGCAAGTAAGTTCTGTCTTGGTGACGCTGCTGTCTCTGGTTTGTAGAGAACAATCTTCTCCTATCCCATAGGGACATGCAGTGCTATTCAGCAGGTTCTAAAACTATTTCTTTTATTTTTAAATAACTATTTCATTTAACTATACTTGGTGTACAATAGTATATCAGTTATATTTATTTCAGGTATATAACATAGTGGTTTGACTTTTCTATACTTTATAATGTGATCATTACTTCTAGTAATAATCTGTCACCATGCAAACTTATCACAATATCATTGACTATGTTCCCCTTCACTATTTTCACCCATCTCCCCACCACTCCACACCACCAAGATTTCCTTAACATGGAAAAAACTTTTGCTTAAGTCAGAGTGCTCTCTACCTATGTATATCTAATAGCTATTAGATATAGTTCGTTGTTCACAATTATCATATTATCCTTTCAGTTTTGCTTAAATATCTTTATATTTTTAATGTTCTAGTCCCCACTTATCTTTCTAAAATGCTTCAGAAACAATACATACCTACCTCTCCTTATTGTCTACTACTTTGCTTTCTTCTTTTTCCACTGAAGTTGCTTTGGTTTGCTATTTCTTATTTGAAGATTATTTGTCTGCATCCCTGTGCCAACACCATCCCTTCCCCCCAAGGTAAGACTTGTATTTTTTATTTTATTCCCTCCAAATATGACCTTTTTAGGGTCCTTGATTTGTCCCCTTTGCTTCTGCCCTGACTGAAGCATGCTTCATTCTTTGGAAGCAATGGACTTTGATCTATACTGGATTAGCTCTCTCAAGCTACCTAATGAGATGTTGGGTTTGGGTTGGAAACAGAATAAAAACCTGGTGAGTTAAAGGAAAACCAAGAGAATCAAGAAAAGATTACCTTATCCCTAGAGAAGTCATCAATTAATATTTATTCAATAACCACTGAGTCATGAGATAAAACTAGATAAAAATTTGATGATTGGCTCACTGGATAATTAGAAATCTGTTAACTTGTACCTTTAGAATCACGGACAGAAGTAGAGAAATTTTAGAGATCATCTACTCCAACCTTGATGTTTTTTAAGTTGCTGAAGAGAATAAATGATGGGCCCCAAATCATCCAGCTAGCAAATGCCAGAACTGCATAGAAGCTCAAAGGTTTTCCAATTGCACTGTGGTCTAAACAATTTCAAGAGGTTCTCACAAAAAGAGCCAGTCAGTAGTCAGAACAAGTTTGTAGATTATAAAGATACACCATCATCCCCATTTTATTATATTTTACTAGTTAAATCATAAATTCAAATCCATGCTTCACTTACTGAATATATAATTTGTGACCTTGGGCAGATGACTTAGCTCACATCTCAATGTCAAAATTAAGTTTATGACAACAATGTCAAAAGTTAAACCAGAGTAACAAATAATGTAATGTGCATGTATTATTTTAGGGACTGCTGTTGGCTGTATTTATACAAAACTCAACTACATAACTTTAACCAAATAGAATACATTATTCCATAAATTCAAAGTCTAGAAGTAGGCATTCAGGGATGGTACAAAGGCTCCACAATGCCCCAGGATCCTTCTATCTTCCTGCTTCAAAATACTTTTCATGAGCTTCAATGCTTTCCTCCTCCAGAAAGAAACCAAAAGGAAGAGGTAACCAGGGAGGGTCAGAGTTTTCCCAGAAATCTATAGCAGGCTTTGGGATCTAAATCTGTTGTCAGAATGTGGGTCACGTGGCTGTTCCTAGTTTCAAGAAAAGCTGAGAAATGTAGCTTTCAAGCCATGCACACAATTTAGGATTTTGTTAACACAGAAGAATAGAATTAGGAATGACAACTGAATCAGAATTCAACAATTAAAGTAGTTAATATAATGCCTGGCATCTAGTAAATGGTTAAGAAATAGGACTTATTATTATTTTTATTATTACCAAAGAAAGCTGAGATTCAAAAAACAAGGAACACCTAACATACTAGCAGAGTCCTATGTACGTTATTTTATTCAACAGTCTCTACGAACTTAGGAAGTCAGTTTTGTTTATTATGTGAATATTTTGACATAAAGACCATTAAGGCTTAGAGTGAAAAATGCTGTCCCACATCTAACAGGTAGGGAATGACTGACTTGAAATTCAAATGCAAGTCTGTCTGACTCTATAGAGGCTCACTCTTCCAACCATTGTGCTGCTCTGCGGCAACATTTTTAGGGGATGAGGGACAAGAATGGTGACACCATGGACCCTATACTATTTCCTAATTTGGTCTTTGAGGGGCTTGACTCAACTGATTTGGTGATCTGGAGCCTAGGTTATTGTAAGCTGTGAGGCGTGAGTAGAAGCTTTTGGAAAAGTACTTAGGAGCAATGTGAGATAGAAGGCACAGGCAGTGGATCCAAGGAAACATTCCTAACAGGCATCTGACTCATTCAGAGCCTGCTCCACAGCAAATGTGGTCCCCGCACACTCAGTACCTTAGAACTGAACAATGCACTCCCCACACCTCATTCCTGAGAGGATGTTCCGGGCTCTGACTGCCAATAGGAGATCAATAGAACCAAATGCACAGTACAAATGAATCATGTAGTGGTCTTGTTGCTATGTTTGTACCACAGAACTCTGAGTGATTCTGAATTTCTGGAAGGCCTTTATAAGGTAGGATTTCTCACTTCCTTTCCAGGCGGGATGAGTACTTGGCTGTACATTTTTAATTTCTCTGACACTCCCTCAGAAAGTTTGCAACATTAAACAGGTGGGAATTATGCTCTACCACTACATGGTAATTTATTCCTGGCTATGACATAAAAGAGGTGTTTAAGACCAAGTTAAATCAGTACCCCACAACCACTATTTGCAAAGCATTTAATACATGATTTGAAGGGCTTATTAATATAGAGAAGTATGAGAATATTCCTCAGTAGTCTACAGATGTGGATAAATATAACAATTTAGTAGTTTAAGTAGATTGGGGATAAGAGGATTGAACAAAGAAACCAGAATGCAGATCAAATATGAGGAGCACCTTTTATAGGATCTTTGGAACTGGTAGAAAAGTTGAAGTGGATTTTGGGAGACCTTTCACTAATTTTACCAACTTTAGGAGACCTTTCACTAATATGTGCACCATAAATCCTACACCCTCTGTGCTCTAGGTGTTGATACTCTTATGTTTGGAATAACAGAAGCCTCCTCAAAATAGGTGAAGTATCAGGCAGAATTCATTATACCTATTATTTACTCAAAAACTACATATTCAGGCCCTCCAATGTGGAAACCCTAATCTGCAGTGTTGGGGGAAAGAGCAGTTGAGCCAAATAGACAAGGAATCTGTTACCATGTGCTATATTCTAGGGGGACCTGATAATAAACAAATAAAATAAAAGTCAAACATGTAAATCTCATTGGCACCCATTTATGGTGTTAAATGTAATGAACAAAATACAGCAGATTGATGAGGGCTAACAAGCATGACAACAGGAGCTCTTAAGGCAAAACTTCTGCTCCATGATGACGTTCAAGCTGAGGCCAATGAGGCAGGAGAAATCACCCATGTTAAATCCTGGAAAAGAGTGTCCATGCACTCAAGAGTAGAAAGTACAGAGCCCAGAACCAGGAATTTAAAAAGTTATCAGGGGACTACAAAATTATCATTCTTTTAAGGCCAAACTACCCTTGTCTCTGCTTCTTTCTCTGATTTTCCTTAGTATTTCTTTCTGCAAACCAGATTCATCAGCATTTCTTGGCAAAGGGTCATCCAAACCATTGAGCTGAATCACCATTTCACAAACCCAAATTTCAGGAAGAATATTTTTGGTCCAACTTGGGCCCACTGATTGCCCTTAAATCAATTGGGCAGGCTCCCAGCCTCTTCTTAATAAAGCAGGGTGAGAAGAGGACAAAGCTGGTTCTCTAAAATGGGGTTGTTGAGTTTAATAAAGTGGATTGACTGAGAACATCCTACTCTTTAAATTTCCAATGGTTCATCTAATTGTTCATTGACTCACTCATTTACCAAAATTAATACATGATTACAGAGCTGACTGTATACCTGTTACTCTATATCTTGGTCAAGGGAATGGATTGAGGAGAAGAGAAGTACAGAATTGGGACACAAATATAGAAGCATAAGATCTATTAGGAAAGCTAACTCATATGTAAGAGTATGAATACAAGTGGCATAATGGGTATACAAATAGAACACTAAGGTCTTTTAGCAAACAGAGAAAGATTTATACCTTTGTCCATAAACTATATATTATATCCCATTTCTCAGAAGGATGGTGAAGTTCCAAGCCATTGGGAGGATTTTTAAATTGACCATTACCTTCCTATGACATACTAAAAAGTTTTTTTCCATCAAAAAAGTTAGCATAGCAGGTGAAGTGAGGTAAATGGTCCTGTCAGGGAAAGTGTTATGAGGCCAGAAGGATAAGTGCTATATCAACAATAAATGTGTGACTATTCTATGGTTTGGGATTAAACCAGGCTTTTCAAAGAGTCAATAGACAAGCTCTTCAGAAAGCCAATTATCTTTGCCAAGACACTACTGTGCTGGTAAAAATGGAGCAGAAATTTTTTGATAGATTGCACTGGTACAGCATTTTATATTTCCTCAACCACATTCATATCCATGATCAAATTTGAGTCTAAAAATTAGCAATTTTATTAGGAGTTTTAGAATCAAAGCTTTGTTGCTCTTGATCATGGATGCAGTTTTTTGGCCTCATTTCTAGGTGAAAAATATCTAAGCTGGTGTTTAAGATTCTAAGAAATGAAGAATTGTTGGTCACTTGATATTGATGTAGCAGAATGTGAAATGTAATTTTTATATTCTTTTAAAGTTATGCAGAGGCCTCAATAGTTGAAGGACAATACAATACTCAGAGGCCATATAATCATGTTACGTTAAAAGATGATGATATTGTTGGGGGGAAGTGGGTGGGAGGGGAAGGGAACAGAGGGAAGAAAAAAGGAGATGGATGTAATAAAACAAGAAAAATTTTTAAAAATTTTAAGATTTTATTTTTAGTCCATCAAGTACTTTGAGGTTGAAGTTTTTAGGTGTGGATAGAGAAGATGGAACAGTCTCCCTACTGCATTGAGTGTAAGTACTCTCAATCACCAACCATCTCTTTCAGTGTGTGAAGGAGAGGAGCATTTCTCTACCATCTAATGCTAAATAAAAATTTTTAAGAGAATCATTTAAGCACTTGGCTGTAGCTTGAGTAGCCTGTAGTAGCGAAAAAGAAAAAACAAAAACAAAAATTAGAAAAAGTGGGGTGGAAGGAGATAGAAGCTAGAAAGAGTTGTAAGAGACCATACAGAGGAGATATACCTCCCTAGGTGCATCTGCCATTGGAAAGGCTCCTATAAGGAGAAATCTCAAAAACCCCACAAAGGGCCCAATAAGAAACCCTCACCTCAGCTTTGGACTAATAAACACAGACATCAACAACATCAAACTGTATCTTCTAAAACTCCTTGGCCCGAGTCACCCATGTTTGACTCTAGAGGAGCCCCTAAAAGTGGTAAATGGATAGGGAAAAATAAAAAAGATAAAGAAAGAAAAGAGGCAAAATCTACCAAATGTGCCCTTTCTGTTCATGAACAAGCCCAAGAAGGGGGAGAAGTAAGAGCTTGAAATTGAGTAAGAGTTTTTGCTAGACTGGGTAGGAGAGTTTTACTATCTAGAACAACCAGAAGAGTCATGAGCGATGCCTGTGATTGCATTCAGGGAAGCAGTATGCTGTAGGTTTTTAAATGTATCCAAAAATATCTTTGATGCTCCTTTCTTTAAGCAATAGATTTAATTTCCTTCTAAGCAATAGAATATGATGGAAGTGACCATGTGTGAGTAGGTCAGAAAAGGCAGAGCAGCTTCCTCCTTGCTTTCTCTCATGGATCAGTTACTGTAAAGGGAAGTCTGATGTCCTCCCATGAGGACATTCATACAGCCCCATGAGGCCCAAGTGATACAGAACTGAAAGCCTATACCAAGAGCCAGAGTAATGACTCCTGCCAAAGCGCGAGGTCCAGCCCCAGTCAAGCCTTCAGATCTCTACAGCTTTGACCAACATCTTGAGTGCAGCCCCCTTTGAGTCTGTAAGCCAGAGACATGTGATTAACAGTAAAGCCATTCTCAGGGTCCTTTCAGAAGTTTTGTGAGATAATACATGTTTGTCATTCTAAGCTGTTACATTTTTTTTGTAATTTGTTACACAGAAAAAAAAAAAAGATAAATAATGCAGGGTAGTCTTTCATCCACAGAATAGATATAAAGAGACAGATGAGGATAAGCATGCAGTTGCTTCCCGATTGTACCCTACCAAGCCCAGCTAATTCAATACATCAGTTCACAGAAAGAAAATTTAAAACCTGAGTATTTTGACTTTGTTTTACTCAATCTCCTTCTCAGTTATTGCAATGAGTTTTACAAGTTAGGAAGTACTAAGCTGCTCCCCAAATAATATTGGGAGATCAATTCTTAGTAAAGTCCCAAATGCCCAATAATGGGATAGAAGGTAATTTATCCTAGTCTTCAGTGTCAAGTTGAATTGGATTTGGCTATAGCTTTTCTCGTTTACTAAATGTGTGACTTAGATAAGTAACTAAACTATGTTCCCTGCTTTAGTTTCCTTATCTGTAAAATAAAATAATGAGGAAAGATGATTGTGGTGATAAAATGATCAATTTTGATATTCTATAAAAGAATTAGCAACAGGTTAAAGCATAAGGCTACCACCATTTTCCCCTACCCATCCAATCACAGGACCAGAAGCCTGAGAATCACCTCTCCTCTCTGTTTCCACAGTGAGTGCCGTTGATAATGAAATCCAAGTAGGATGGACTGAAATGCTTACAGATGTGGAGGAGACAATCTGGCAGAAGGGGAGCCATTGTTGCTTGAAGCTACAATGACACAGCATTTTGCATAACAGTGATAAAACATCTTTTACCAACATGAAAACTGTGGGGTAGGGTTGACTGAGATGATGGAAGGCTAAGGCCATGCCCTCTACCCACACACATACATGCACATGAACACACATGCACCGAGCCTTCCTTTGGGCTGGCACTAACACCAAAGAGTATGCAATTTGCATGACACCAAGTGGTACTAAATGCACTTAGACTGGACTGTTTCTTAAAATAGAGGTGGCAGGTCACAGTACAGACAAAAAGACAGAAGCCCTGCCTACAGGAGATATCAATATAATAGGATCAGGGACATAAAAGGTGAATAGTCTGGTTTGCATAAAAGCACTTCATAATACCCCTCCTCTTATTCCCTGAACTAGTTTAAAAATATCACTCCACCCACTTCTATTATATAAATACTGGCTACTTCCAGAATTCAGTATTTATTTGCTTCAGGGACAGATTCAAGCGGCAAGCAACAGTTAGAGGACTAAATCCCTAAGAAGAAAAGTCTACAAAATCTCTTCGTAGACTTGGGGGCTTTGAAGAACATATACTTTTAGATCCCTTAACCCAGGTGGAAATCCAGTGATGACATTTCTTCAATTTCTTTCCTCTTGTTGTTTAAGAAAACAAAATAACCTGCCCATTAAAAACACTTGCAAAGTGCTTAGTATTACATTTAGCACCAAGCTCAAAGGTAGTAAGTGAACAAGTGATGGAGAATCAGAATTAGCAGAATGTCTTAGTCTGAGTTGCAAATGGGACCACCAGCCCATTGATAGGCTGGAAGTCCAGAGTACCATTTCTATTTTCAATTGTTATATGGAAACCAAAAGCCACTGGAACTTAGGACTGGCTTTGCACACAGTCTCTCCTGGGGCATCCAAGAGGCCCCAGGGTCGGGTCTCCCCTGGTTCTCTAACCCAAGGTTTATCTCTGGAAAAGAGAAGGGAGAAAGACAACCTTGCTACTATTAGCAGACTTTGATAGCTTTATATTTGGCAGGGTTTTAACATTTTCCCTATAGATATTTTGGGTTGTATGATATTTTGTTATGAGGGCCCATCCCATGCTGTTAGCCGCATCCCTGGCCTCTACTTGGGAGATACCAACAGCAACCTTCTTCCCATTGTGATCTCCGAAACTGTCTCCAAACATTGTTAAATGTCCCCTAGTTGCAAAATCTCTCCCAGTTGAAGAGAATGGCTTTTCTGTGGCAGGAAACCCAATCCAAATGAACTGTAGTGCAAAAGGAACTTAATCAGTTCATATGGTGGAAAAGTTTAGGCATGAAACCTGCCTTAAGAACAGCTGAATGCAGGGGTTCCAACCACATCATTTAGGGCCTGTCCCACTCCCTGTTCCTAAATCCCTCAGTATTAATTTGGTTTTCATGAGATTATTGTCAAAAATCTTAATATCACATCTTTTATTTTTAAGAGCAATAAAAACTTTTTCTATGCCCTTCAATAGTTTAATTTTAAGTCTCACCTTTATTTGGTCTTAAGTAAGTTTCACATGCATCCCTGAACCAGCCATATATATGTTTGGGTTTCCATCCCACCCCCTAAATAGTTGTGGGATCAGTCCTAAACCAAATCTATATGTTGAAAATGAGGGTAAAATGTTTTCCTGAAAGCAAAGGTGGATCTACTGCTATCAAAGGGTTTGGGTAAGAAGTAAACATTGGCTGCAAACACTGAGGCTGACTCTACAGGAGAACTTGCCCAGAGGTACATCTGGCTTACGTTTCTTTCATGTTGAAAAATAGACAAGGCTGGCTTCCCCAGCTTCACTGTGACCCCAGAACCCATCATTAAGAAATATTAGTCACAAAGCCTTGGAGAATCAGCCACGCTGAGGAATTGAGACAGCTCATAATACATCCTCCTGGATACTGTTCAAAAACACCACCTTGCTGATGCAGAGGAGGATTTCTTTGCCTATTATAAATTGGGAGGGAAAAGACAGAGGGAAAAAAAAATCTGATCTGCCTGACAGTTACCCTCGCTGTGCATCACTCACGCTGCAATCACGCCCACACCCCCATGCCAGCGCTCCACGCACAGGCACACACGCTCACAGGAGCCTCACGCACACCTACCACCTCGGAGTCGGCCCACCAGGCTGACAATCACTCTGGCAACTGGGCACAACCAAAGCCTCTTCCCCCACAACCTGTCATCTCCTAGGTTACCAGCTCCCTAGCCCAGAGGGGCCGCTGCAAGGGGAAGCAGATGCCCCGCAGATACACCGCAAATCCACCTACAAAGAAATGGCCTCCGTATGTGAAGAAATCCTTCTAAGAAACCTTCCCAGAAGGCTGGCTGCAGGTGGGGATCCTGCGCTGGTAATTCACTTCCAGTCCTCTTTCTGAAGCATGAGATGCCTGGGGCATTGGCCAGATTTCAATCAGTGACTCCTAAGCCAGGGGCCATGGCAGCTTGTGCCTGAGTTAGATGACAAACTGATCGCAGGCATTACTGGGGGGGATGAGCTGTGTAGAGGAGGAGGAGGAGAAACAAGACAGTGCCATGAATTCCAAAGAGCAGTCCTCCCCCAGGGAGCTGGGTGCCAGGCAATGTGGGACGGGCAGGAGACAGAAATAGCACCTCCTGGATCCCTGTGGGGCCGGCAGTGGGTGGGCAGCTGGAACCCTCTGTGACCCAGTTAGGAGAAAGCTTTTGGAGGGCTGGAGCTGGCCTTGTGTACAATGACTCTAATAGCGATAGTGATGGTAATATTTCGTCAGCTGTAAAGTGATGATAACAATATTTAATTTCTCCCTCAGGGTAGTGTTGTGAGGAGGAAATGAAGAGCACATTAAACGTGCAGAGCTCATGAAGTACTGCTTGGCTTATAGTAAAAGCTCAATAAATATTTGCTAATAATAATAATGGGAGGCAGCATTGCCTAATGAATAAAAGCCCAGACCTAAGTCCAAAACTTAACCCTACCACTTACTTGTCCAACTCAGTCTTGAGTATGATCTCTGAGGCTCAATTTACTTAGCTGTGAAGTGCTTATTTTATGGGAAAAGAATTTTTAGGGGAATACATCATATAACATATGTGAAATCTCCCCAGCTCAATAAAATTTCAAAATTAGCTAGCAATATCATCATCATCACCATTCATCTTTGTACTTTTCTCTTAACAGAACATTACATTCGGTGCCCTACTTTCCTTCACTCAACCCTGTATAGTGTATAGATGAATAGAATAGGTACTACCCTTATTTTCCAGACCATAAAATTGGAGTCAGAAAGGTTAAATGACTTATCTACAACCAAACTATTAGGAGGAAGCAGTGCCCTTCAGATTTTTAAGGTGATACTCATGGCCTTTTGTCATAACACCTCCAAAGTACAGTTATGCACCAAGTGATCCACGACAATAATCGCAGCTATTGTTCACCGAGTGTCTACCAGGTTACAGGTCCTGTTCTAGACACTTTCCCAGACTCAAAAATGCTGAACACAGATGCATCCCAGGAAATCTTGTCACCCACACTTACAGGTGAGCTATAATCTATTGTAGGTCCTCATTTCTCCAAATATCACTTCACTGCCAGGTTATAGTTTCCAGCAAGACCCAGCTCCAGCTAATACACGTAGATACCTCCTTATGCACCATTTAGAAGACTTAATTTCTGCACAGCCTTCCAGAGCTTTCCTCCTGCCTCCTCCACTCTCCTCCCAGTCTTAAAAAGAACTCCTTCAACCTCGCAGCCAACTGGGTGAGTCATGGGGGAAGAAGCTAGCTTTCTTCATCTCCCCCAAACAAGAACCCATTTTATTATGACTTTTTTTCACCCTGTGTACCAGTGCATTAGGGAAACCAGGGAGATAATTCTGGGAAGATCACAGAAGCTGGAACACTTGCCTCCATCCTTGCATCAGAGCAGGTCCCAAACCCCTCCAGGTTCTAACATCTCCCTCCCTCTCCTGCAGTAACATTTCACTTGGTCTACAATCTCGATTATTCTACCATTCAAGAGTTCTTCATTTTCCTCAATAAGAATACTGCTCATTAAATGGCCTCTTTTGATATGGATGTGGGTGTCAAAATGTAGGTTTGTTTGATGAGTGTCCTAACACATAAGCAATTTTTACAGCAAATGTTAAGAAAGTAAATGAAATGCTTGGCAATCGCTTTGTTATATAGTTTAACTGTACATACAAGGCTGGTAAGAAATATCTAGCCTTAAAATAAAGTGCCAGATTTGACAAGACAAGGAAAATTCAGAGAGGGATTTCAAAGGCACGCAAATGATATTAAGGCTTGATGATGATCATTTCCCGCAGATATAAAAAGAGTTCTATTTATCAGAGGTTTTGATAGGAGAAGTGAGAGGTAGAGATATATGTATATATCTCTACACTAGAATCAAACACCAGAAGGTTTGCCCAAACACTGTGTTTTGCATATTGGAGAGGTAGTGCTCATTTGCAAACAACATGTATTAATGCCCTACCTAGCTCAAATTCTCTGACCAGAGTTTACAAATAAGAAAAAACCTTTGCAGCGGTCATAAAAGTAAAATTTTTAACATGGTTTCAGAATCAACTCTTACGATTTCTTCTGCTCAATTCACACCTTGACCTGGAAATCCCTGCGACCTCCAAAAGAATCCTGTTTGTGCTCCTGGTTATGTTTCTCATTTCAGGTTAATAGTAATCAGTTAGGGAATGCCTTTGACCTCTTAGAGCTATGAGAACTGAAGTTTTACATTTGGCATGTGATTAGGCACTTATGGTTTAAGGTCTATAGAAATTAGTCATTGTAACCATGGGCAAATTATTTTCACTGTCTAGGATACACTTGTCTCATTCATAAGCAAAGGTCATTGACTAGATTCAATGATGTCAACTGAAGTGTCTACAAATGTATATAGAGATAGACACAAAAGGTTCTTGGGGAAAACAGAGTCAAACACCCAGACTCTAGGAGGCCATCAGTTTCCAGCTTCAATTGAGCAGCAATTTTACTGATTAACTTCATAAATGGAATTTTGAACTTCAATTGTTCATTCACACAATAAACACTTCTCTGGAATCTGCCCTGCTACAGGTTGTGCTCCACTCATAAGAATACAAACAAGAACAAGGGGGAAAAAATCCCTCCACTTTATTCCAATGGGAGAGATAAACAATAAACAGGTCATTTTAAAATTACAATTTTAGGTAGGGATAAGTACCTTGAAAACAATCAAGACCTTGGTTGCCAGTAGTATGGGGGGAGGGTTGTGTATTGTGAAAAAACACAGCCCAGGGTCTTTCTTTCAAACTCTATTGTCTCCCATCCATAAAATATGAACAGCTCCCTGAAGAGAGAAAAACGTGGTTAATACAGCTGCTTTATGGGGAAGAAATAAAACAAAGAAAAGACTCTGTAAACCGAAACTTGAATTCTGCTCAATAAGCCAAAGCGAAGGCTGAAATTGTTCCAGAGCAGCTGCCAATGTGGTGTTCACCCCCTCAGTAAGCCAGGATCCTCAAAAGGAAGAAAATGGTTCTCCAAGAACTAGGACTAGCTGGTTCTAGGCAAGACGCAAATACGACTATCCCCCAGAGCATCCCTAATTTATACCTTCATGACTTCATATTTCAAGTTCAACCCACAGGATCTTTTTGACCTCGGAATTATAAGTACAGAACGTAAAACTACATTAAAGGTTTAAAGAACTCAAAGGAGAATAAAACATGAATAACAAAACACTATCAAAATGAGTCAGATTAAAAAAAAAAAATCAAGCCTCTGCTTAAAAGCAAAAAGAATTATGCTGAAATATCCTTAAACACATATTTTTTTTAACTGAAAAAATATAAAGGATTCACAAGGCAAAATCTAAGCCAATACTTCTCAGATTATGGTCCACCTATGCCAGGGATCCCAAGGCCCATTCAGAAGATCTATGAGGTCAGAATTTTAGCAGTACTGACATGTTCCTTTTCTTTTTCACTTGGTTGACATTTGTAATGTTGGTGCAAAAGAAATGCAGGGATAAGAGAGGGCTAAGACTGCTGGTACCTTAGCCCACAAGCCTCACTGGTAGTCAGAGTCCTGGCATTCAACACGTCAGTTCCCCTTAGGAATACCTTTAATTGAATAGGAAAAAAAAATCATACTTCTGAAAATATTTTGTGTGATGAAATGGTCAGAATGCGCAAAGCATTTTTGCTGCATGCTAAGGTATAACTGTTGTCAAGAGGAAAAGCTCATTGTTCGAGCAATGAGCTCTGCTAACTGGTTTTTAGTTGGATCACCATTTATACTTGAAAGAACAGATCAAGTATGGTTGTTTGGACTTTGGTGTTTTCCAAGATTGTTCTTGAAAATGAATGAAATGAGCCCAGTCACTGGAAGGATAGCCCTGACAGTATTTGTTACCAATGATAAAATTTTAAAGCAAATTGTAAGCAAAATTTAAGCAAAAACTACAAGTTTGGAAATTTTGTATCTGCTACCATGAGCTTGGCAGTATCCCTATATAGAAAGATGTTTCTCATGATATCAGTGGTGATATTAAGAAACATAATTCTTTTAAATTTGTACACTTTTTTAATAGTTTGGGGTTTAGAGAGAAAATGAGTAGATACTACAGAGAATATCCAAATACTCCCTCTCCCGCCAAAAATTTCTCTTATTAACATTTTGTGTTAGTGTGGTACATTTCTTAGGTGGACAAACCAATATTAATACATTACTCCTAATTAAATTCCATAGTGAATATTAAGAATTTAATGTCTCACAGTCCTATGTGTTTGGACAATTGCATGTTGGCAGGTACCCACGTTACAGTATCATGCAGAATAGTTTCATTGCCCTAAAAATCCTCTGTGCTTTGCTTATTTATATTTCCCTTCTTCCTCAAAATTCATGCTTTTTTTATTCTTTCTGTGGTTTTACCTTTTTTTCAGAACTTCATGTAGTTAGAATCATATAGTGTGTAGGATTTTTATACCAGCCTCTTTCACTTAACAATATGCACTTCAGTCTTCTCCATATCTTTCTGTGACTTGATATCCCATTTTTTACTACTGCATAATATTCCATTGTCTCTGGATATAACACAAGTTTATTTATCCATTCACTTACTAAAAGACATCTTGGTTGCTTCCAACTTTTAGAAATTATGAATAAAGCTGCTATAAACACTTGTGTGTTTGCTTTTGTGTGAACATAAGCTTCAATTCGTTTGGGTAAATATCTAGAAGTGCAATTGTTAGATCATGTGATAAGACTATGTTATACTTTGTGAGAAACTGTCAAACTCTTCCAAAGTAACTCTACCATTTTTCATTCCCTCCACCATAAAATAGGTACTCATTCCTGCTGCTCCACATCCTTGTCAGCATCTGGTATTGTCAGGTTTTTAGAGTTTTCGTCATTCTAAGAGGTATGTTGTGGTATCTCATTGTTTTAAAATGAAATGTCCTAATAATAGGCGATGTTGAGCATCTTTTCATATGCTTACAGGTCATTTATATATCTTCTTTGGTGAGGTGGCTTTTATATCTTTACCCATTTTATATTTGTTATTGCCTTTTAAGAAAATTTTATCTTTTGTGACAGTATGGATGGATCTGGAGAACATTATGCTAAGTGAAATAAGCCAGTCAGAGAAAGACAAGTACCATATGATTTAACTCATATGCATAATCTCATGAATAAACTGAATTAACAAGGAAGATAGATATAGACTCATAGAGCAGAATGACTGCTAGGGGGTGGGGGAGGTTAGAGGTGAAGGGATTGAGAAAAATGGGAAAAGGACTCATAGACATGAACGGCAGGGTGGTAATGGCAGTGGGGAATAGAATATAAGGGGACTCAATGGTAATGGGAAAAAATACAATATTTTTTTACAATAAAATGTTTTTGAAAACAAAAATATAGTGTGATAATTTTGTATTGATACAGATGATTACTAGACTTAACATGGTAATCACATTGTAAGGTATATATATCAAATCATTATATTGTAAGCCTGAAACTAATGGAACATTTTATTTAAAAACACTTTTAAATATTGTCTTTAGTATATCTCCATTTCAGTATCTAAAGGACAGAGACATTTAAGAAATGACCCCAATACTACTACCACTTATAAAAATCAACAATAAAACCTTTAGTTACAAAAAAAAGTTTATTGTACATTTTTTTTTTTTTTTAAGATTTTATTTCATTATTTTTAGAAAGAGGGGAAGGGAGAGAGGCAGAGAGGGAGAGAGACATCAATGTACGGTTGAGTTTCATCTGCCTCCAGCCACAGACCTGACTGGAGACCTGGTTTGCAACCTGATTATGTGCCCTGGCTGGAGAATCGAACCTGCGACCTTTGGGTTCGCAGGCCAGCACCTTATCCACTGTGCTACCAGCCAGGCAAAGTTTTCTTTTTGTTATTTCAAAATGCCTATATTAATTCATTTGTTTAAAGAATTACTCTTTTTAAGTAATATGAATTGCAATATTACCAAATACATGCAAAAATACATTTATTAACATACATTATTTTTACACATATTTAAAGTACATACTGGACTTTGAAGAGTTATTACAAAAAATTTTAAATGTGCCAATAGCTTACATAATTATTACAGTTAAATGATTGTATTTTAGATATACTGTAGCAAGATTAAACAGTTTTTCTTCTTTAATACTAATTTTACTATGGAAC
>PVIW01005469.1:0-106276 GCA_004026585.1 Noctilio leporinus
CCTCCCCCCAACCCCTTTCCCCCTGAACACTGAAGGCCTATTCCTTGTATTCATATACTTGGTTCTGTTTTGCTTATTGTTAGTTTTGTTCATTATTGTCCCATAATGGGTGAGATCATATGATATTTGTCCTTCACTGACTGGCTTATTTCACTAAGCATAATACTCTCCAGTTCCATCCATGTTGTTGCAAAGGGTACAAGTTCCAAAGAATGAAGTGGCTTTAAGAGAGCTGCAGGACAACATGAAATGTAATAACATCCATGCCATAGGGATACCAGAAGGAGAAGAGGAGGAGCAAGGGATAGAAAACCTGTTTGAAAGAGTAATGACAGAAAACTTCCTTAACTTGAGGAGAGAAAATGTCATGCAAACTCAGGAAGCACAGAGGGTCCCAATGAAGATGAACCCAAACAGACCCATTCCAAGACACATCATCATGAAAATTGCAAATTTCAAAGACAAGGAGAGAATCCTAAAAGCAGCAAGAGAGAAACATCTAATAACATATAAGGGGGCTCCCATAAGGTTATCAGCTGATTTCTCAACAGAAATACAACAAGCCAGAAGGGAATGGCAAAAAATATTTCAAGCAATGGTAAACAAAGGCCTGCAACCAAGAATACGCTACCCAGCAAGGCTGTCATTCAAAATGGAAGGTGAAATAAGGAGTTTCCCAGACAAAAGAAGTCTAAAAGAATACATCTCCACCAAACCAGCATTGCAAGAGATGCTAAAGGATCTGCTTTAAGAAGAAGAAACAGAGAGACAGACAGGATCACAGGTTCAAAGGTAAATGGATTAAATGCACCAGTCAAAAGACTTAGGGCAGCTGAATGGATAAGAACCAACTTTAACTTATGAATGCTTTAAAGTGATCTTGTTATAAATAGATTTTACTAAATAAGGTTCAATTTTGTACATTACTTGTATCTGCATTACTGTAGGCTAATTTTCTTAGGTTGGAATCATTTCACAATATAGGAATATCAGATTACCTGCAATAACTCAGAAAAATTGAATGCAGTTAAGGAAGAAGAAGAAAGTCAGAAAATGTGGATGCTTATTATGTAGAAGACATGCTATCTTTCTTATTCACTGTTACAAAATATGTGCTTATTTGTAGGTGTGTAACATATAGATTTTGTTAGCAATTTATGTTTTAAATAGCAACCAACTGGTCATAAGTGTGTTGTGAAATCAGTCAATCTTTAGGTTAGAAAAGATGCTGAGAATGAAGATTAATTTGGATGGAAGTTGCAAACTACTAAACTATATGATTCTTGTACATAGACAATATATATTCTCACATCAGCCTGTAAATTAGGTGATATTCCTTTCAACTAAATCATGGAAATATACATTTCCAGTTATGAAGGCCCCCAAACTGGGGATGCTTGGGAAAAGGAATGAAGGCTATAGTAAACTTTATTATTGAAATGTGAACATACCTAATCTCTACCTCAACAGACTCTTCAATAGTTCAGGGGTTAGTTTAGGACCACAAAGGAAGTCAACCACAAGTTAAAAAAAAAAAAAAAAGCTAGAATACTACTCTACAAAATTATTTTAATTCTAGGGATTTTTAGTTTTTACGTCCTCTTAGTAGACATAATAATTTCTACTCTGGGGACCAGCTGAGCACTGCAAGTGCCATTATTTCTGAAGGGTTCAACTTGTAAAATACATGTAGAGGAAAAACAGAGGGTATTGAAAGAAGTAAGACCTGTGCAGAGCCAATAAATAAATAAATAAATAAATAAATAAATAAATAATAATCTACCTATTATTTAAGATGGAAAACTCCAAAAAGAATAAGTTGTAGTTCCCATAGCTTAAAGTAAAGTTGAGTTGTATTGTTGGAGTGGGGAGGATTTGACTCAAAAACCAAATTTATTTTTTACTATGGGTTTGGCACTGTCTCTAGGGCAACTTTCACAAAAGTGGGTTCTGCAATACACCATTTATGTGATTTATTTCACAAAAATAGCATTCCTACAATATATCTAAAACACTATCATTTAACATGTAATAATTATATAAGCTATTGGCATATTTAATAATTTTTGTACTAACTCTTCAAAATCCAGTATGTACTTTAAATATGTGTAAAAATATGTATGGGTATAAATGTATTTCTGCATGTGTTTGGTAATATTGTAATTCATATTACTTAAAAGAGTAATTCTTTAAACAAATGAATTAACATAGGCATTTTGGTATAATGAAAAGAAAATTTTGTATTAATATGATTTGAGAAGCTGACAGAAGGCAGTAATTAAATGGTGAATTGTCTGGATGTGAAAGAAAAAAAAAGTACACATTGGTGGTTACAGATTAGACAGGGGGATAAGAAGAATAAAGGAAATAGAGAAGTCAAAGAACTTATATGCATGACTCATGGACATGAACTAAGAGGGGTGTTGCTGGAGGAAATAGGGTACTGGGTGGTGGGGGACAAAAGAGGGAATATTGGAACAACTGTAATAGCAAAATAAATAAAATATATTTTTTTAAAAGAGAGAGAAATGAGAGAGACACAGAGGAGACCAAAACACTTTTTAAGAACCTCAAAATTATGCCATATAATATGATTTAATGTTCTCGAAATATGAAATATCTTTTCTCAATTCCTTTTGGGTTTATAATTTCATCCACTATAAATGTATTTTACAATATGCATCCATTCCCACAAGTTGAATGTATTTCTTTGTCACCTTATAAGGTAAATGCCACATCTTACATGGATACTGTCAGATAATGAATATTTCCCAGCTTGGAGATTCTCTTTGTTTTCTTCCATAGCATCTTGTATATGCTCCGTTTTATTTATCATATGTTCTCTGGTTAAGTAGACACCTATTTGTACTTTTTTCTCCATTAAATTGAAAAGTCCATGATAATTGGGTTTTTTTGACATCTTTATATCATTATACCATCATTAACCTCATGGTTAAAACATAGCAGATGTCCAACAAATATTTATTATATTGATGTATGTTGATAACATTGTGAATGCAAACTAATCTTCTGTTTTCAAGAATGTACTATTATTCTATATCACAAAGAATTGTAGGAGTCAAGAAAGATTGGTGAGGTCTTATATACTATGGATGACATCTTTATAGAAAAACATCTGCTCTAGTTTACTTAACCAAAAACTGAAGAATGACATTATACCACCATTTTATCTCATAAAGAACAGTAATCGAAATTACTGTTTGCAATGGAATATAAAGAGGATGGTTTATATTATGTGTCACTTTACACAATTTAATTCTCATTACCCTCTGCATTGACCTAGAATTGAATAAAAACTGAGTTGTGGGAATAGAACTTACAAATAGATAACTTCTGAAATTCAAGTCCTGTGTACTTTGCACATGCTCATTGTATTATAATATACTTACATTGGCTTCAGAGTATCCTCTCTGGCATGTGTTACAAAGTAATACATTGACAGCAGACCAAAATTTTTCTCTACAAGTGGCTCCTAAAATTTGGTTAATCTTACACTTCTCAAATCGTATTCCATACATGTATTGTCAGGAAATGTTAGATGATCCACACATACTGTATTAACTGAAAACATTAACATTTGTCTTTATTTCAATGTGAGTTTTCAAATCAATTTGAGAATATTCTGGATCAATTAAAATTTAATATTCTGAAATGATTTTGGTTGTTGACTTAGTATTGGTCTTGTGATTCTATATAAAACAGGTAATTACCACATTGATAGCATTTAGCTTTTAACATATTGGTAAGCATAGCTGCAGTATCTTAGTATTTCCTAATGCTAAAATGATACGTTCTTTCACTACATATATTCCTGTTTTATATTTTGTTGTAAGCATATCTAACTTTGGGCCCTAATATCAAAATGATAAAATCATTCATTATTTGACACTATTTTCATGTTTGATTTTAATAGTTATGAAAATTTATAGGGATAAATTTCTATTAAACTACATACAAAATTGGGATCTGAGATGGTGAAAGAGTATCAAAGTGGTGTGACATATCACTTTTAGTTGACTGAGAAGAGGAAAATAGAAGTAGTCTTAAATACAAATAAAATGTTTGCACCGAGTAAAGGTCATATGATATCACAAAGAGGTAGAGGCAGGGGGACCATGGCACTACACCATTAGATGCTGAAATTTAACTTATACTGCATCAGTCAGTACATTTTTTTATATTGTTAGTTTTAGTTTAGTTTCAGCAAAATATCATCCTTTAAATTATTTTAATGCTGTTGCACTGATTTTATTCCTTATATTTTTAAGTGTTTGCTCTAAATGCTTGGTTTTATGGTTGAGAGAAATAGGCACATGAGGGATTTATATGTTGGTGTTTGAATGTATTTAAGCAAGCTTACAATAATTTAAGCCAACTGTTGGCCTATGATACATCTTTTCCTTTATGTGGGTTTGTTCTCTAGCAAAGATCCATTCATTGGCTTTAATCATAATTATTTACACAACAGTTTTAAACAAAAACAAACACATTCTGAAAACTACTGTAACCTGTCTAAAATGCTATGATGAGTTTCCCAGTTTAGAATTTAGAGCAATTCATTATCACTGTTGAAAAAAGCTTGGAGTAATAATCTGCTGAAGTGATATTAAGCAAAATACAAACAATTACTCTGGAACAGAGTTAACTTTTTTTTTTTATTATGGGTCCACACTAAGTATGTAAAACATTTCCATATTGATGAACATTTGAAAGCAAATTGAAACAGGCTTGAAAATGGTGGAAATTAAATATATTGAACTCATATGAGTATAGCTAATTCAACTTCCTCCTCAAAGAGAAGAATACATAATAAAAAATTTATGCTCCACTTAAGAAAATTAGTTTTTATTTTTTTCTGTTTCATGGAGGTCAGGCAATTTGCCTCTGACGTTTAGGCCAGTGATCCACTTACTGCCATGTGATAACTGCAGATGGAGGTGGTCAGATGGCTCCCCAGCAATGCGATTTCTCCCTTAGTAGATTTGGGAAGCTTGAGTTTCTTTACATGATAGTTCAAGGACACTTGCATAGTTGCTGAAATTTTTGTAGTGGTTGTAGAAATAAATAAAGTAGGTCTTTAGTGAGGTTATTTGTTTGATGCCACATTTTCACTGAAGATAACACAATACCTGTCTTCTACAATGCTACATTTTGGTCTTGAGTTTTACAGTGCTCCTAAAATGCTGTATTGTTTTCCACAAATCCATGTAGTTTATAGAATGAGTGTCACCTGCTCCTGAACAGTGCTTTCCTTTTCTTCCCCACCAGTTCCTTTCTCCAATCCTCTCCCCCTCCCCCAGTGCTACAAAACGACTCTCCAATTACAGGTTCAAAAAATGTACCAAATATTTAATTCAAATGGTAAAATAGGGTTATCATTATTTCTTAATTTCCCTGTAGCTCATTGATGAAGACTACAGAAGCTTGAAAGGTGGCTACTCATGGGTAGTGTTTATGGACTTAGAAATGTAACCATGGGATTTATTGACAACAGTTACAGAAAAAAAGATATAAAAAGTCTCTCATCCCAACAATGATTAATCAGGAAAAGCCTAATCAAATGTCTTGAATATGCAGAGGAACTGCTTGATTATATACTATCCTGTGAGTAAAGTTACGAATATACTTAGTATGCTCTGGTTGATAGGTAAACTGGCCAGTATTTAGTTATTAAATTAAGATATATTCTTATTTTCTTGCTTGCTTAATTGAAAATATTCATTCATAGTGAGTATATCTTAGTTTGAAAGAAAGCTGGATCATCATCCTTCAGACACATTACATTTTACAAAATTTTTACAATGTTGTTTGCAATATCCTCAAAAGCTTGTTCCATAAAGATCAGTTTTCATCACCGATATCCCTTTTTTCACTGTTTTTCTGTCAGTGCTAACTTATTTCTCTACTTTTTTCCTCTCTTTCTTTGCAAATTTTTCTCTGTGCTTTTCCTCTAAAACTCATTTTTTTATCCTCTTACCATACTCTCAACTATCCAAAATATTAAACTGTATTTTTAAAAAATATTTTATTTCATTATTTTTAGAAAGAGAGGAAGGGAGAGAAGCAGAGAGGGAGAGAGACATCAATGTATGGTTGCTTTTCACCTGCCTCCAGCCACAGATCTGACTGGAGACCTGGTTTGCAACCTGGTTATGTGCCCTGGCTAGGGAATCGAACTTGTGACCTTTGGGTTCGCAGGCCGGCACCTTATCCACTGTGCTACCAGCCAGGGCTTAAACTGTATTTTAATGTGAATATATACTTAATACATGTACATAGAAGTTTAAATAATTTAAAATAGTATGAATGACAAGTAAATCATTGCTAATTATTTTTTCTATTAAGATAATATCTTGTGATTTCATGCTATATTCACATTTTCATTTGATGAGAATTAACTCATGTCTACTCTACTAACATTATCTCTCATTACCTCTTAAGTTTTGTCACTTACTGTTTTTAATTAAGCAAAACACATATCTAACAAAGGAGTTAGATCTGGATTATATAAAGATTGTTCAAAACTCAATGGTAATAAACCAAATAATACAATTTTAAAAGTGGGCAAATAAACAGTCACTTCATAAAAGAATATATAGAGATAGAAATGAACATGTGAAAAGATGCTCATCACTATTGGCCGTTAGAAAAATGCAAATTAAAACCAGATACATTGAAAAGCAAAACAAAATAAACCAAACGTGAGAATACTAAATGCTGATGAGGATGTGAATTAGCTGTAATTTTCATAAAACTTTGTTAGTGGGAATGCAAAATGACAGAGCTATTTTTGAAAACAGACCAACAATTTCTCATGTTATGTATTCATTTATTGTATGACTCAGCAATCTCACTTTTAAGTGTTTACCCTAGAGGAATGAAAACTTATGTTCATGCAAGACCTGTGTACAAATATTTATAGTGGCTCTTTTCATAATTGCCAACATCTAGATACAATCCAAGGTCTTTCAATGAGTGAATAGATAGATTCATTATTGTATATCCCATACAATGGAATTTTTCTTAACAATGAGAGGGAATTAATTATTGATACGTACACCAACAGAGATGGATCTTGAAGGCATTATGCTGTGTTAAAAGAGCCCGTTGCAAAATGTTATCTACTGTATAATTGTATTTTTTTTTTTTTTGACATCCTGGAAAAGGCAAAACTATAGTGATGATGCAAATACCAGTTTTTTCCCAGAGGTTTGAGGTAGGGGACAGTGCAACTGTAAAGGGGTAGCATGATGGAGATTTTTGGGTTGAGGGAACCATTTTATATCCTATGTATTAATACTCATAGGACTGTGTATTAAAAAAAAGTCAATTTTACTCTCTGTTAGTTCAGAAAAAGGTAAATTAAAATAAATCATACCATATATTAGTTGCTTCAGATGTAGAATATATCTTTCTTTTATAATATTTTCCCTAGAATTTCCTATTGTCTTTTTACAGTTATAATGGAATAAACTATATAACTTTCATCATATTACAAATGTCTTCCAGATTCTCAATAATAGATGTGCTTTTTAGAGTTTATTATTTCCTTGGAAGCATCCCTGGGGTCCTCTGACTTTCTAAATTTCTAATTTTGACTGAATACATGCTACATGTGCTGCACTATTAACATCCAGAATTTCCTTTACTTTGACATTCCTATTGCCTGATGGATTTCAGTCATTTTTTCATCAGCATATATTTTCAGATTCCTAAGTTACATCTTAATTTTTTTAAAGAAAAGGTGAAAGTGAGGAAAGAATTATATATAGTTTGCAAGTTTGAAATACACTAGCTTAAGTACTTGATAGTAATAGAATCTGGTACTGAAATCTGTATTCTTTGTTTATAGCAATGCTGATAATAATCTGTTATCAATCTGATTGTCTTAATATGTGTTCCTCCTGAAAGCAAAGCCTAAGACTAAGACTTGGGTACACTTAAGTAATTTATTTTGGTGTCATTCCAAAGAATCTGAAGTGAGAGAACAGGTAGAGTGAGGTCGGTAAGGAAGAAAGTTCAATATAAGCATACTTTCTCTAAGTATCTGCTGCAGTTAGCAGGACTCAATTCCTCCAGCATCTCATGAAAAGTGTACATGATACTGCCAAGGTTTTTCCACTTAGACAGGAGGCTGTGGTGTTACTGAAGAGGCTACCACTCCTCACGGTTTGATTGTTTCTCTCTAGGTGCATTATATTTGCCCTTAACACTGACATTTGTTGCGTGAGCACTTCCAAATTCTTAAAGTCTTGGAGAAGGTTCTGAGGCAAAATACAAAAATGATATACATTAGTTGTGGGATGTTATCCTCATCGGATAAGATTGAGCTCAGCTGGGTGTCTGCTGCAGCTGAGAATGAAATCAGATGTGGTTGGTGGAATATGACCCAGTGGACCAGAGGTGTCTGGTCTACTCCTTGCACTATATGAATCTCCTTATATTTCACATGAAGCCCCCTCTGCTTCTGACACGTCAAGGTGATGACTAGCTGGAAAAATTATAAAATTTAGTACAGCAGTCTTAGTGAAACAAGTCAGTGTAACTAGTGAAAATTTGGTGAAACCGTTCTCAGCACTGCCACGGCTTCCAAAACTGATGCTAATTCTTGTCTTTTTCTCTCCTCCAGCAGCCACTTTAGCTTTTACCATCTTTGGCCAGCACTTAGCTGGTCTCAATAGGTTGCCTGGTGATACAATCACAAGCTGAATCTCCGAAAGGTCAGTGGGCTAACCCAGAACTTTTCCTCTGATCACCAGTTATCTATTGCTGGACAAGCCACTGCAAAATTGAATGTCTCAAAATAACAATGCATTATTAATCCTATGGTTCTGTGTGTTGGTGAAGTTCAGCTGGGTGATTCTTACATAGGATCTTTCTTATGGTCCAGTCAGATAGAGGCTAGTGCTGAAGTCATCAGAAGGCTGGACGTCCAAGACAGGGCACACATGTGGCTAGATGTGCTTACTGCTGTCTGGGTATTGAGCTGGGGCTGACTGGAGCAACATGCCTGTCTGTATGTCTTAGGCACCTTGTAGATGGCAACTGAGTTCCATAAATATGTTTCAAGAGGTGGAAAGTAAAGTTGCCTGTTTCTTAAGGGACCCTGGTGTAGTATAACTTGCACAATGTTTTACTGGAGCAATCACAGAGCCTGCCAAGGTTAAGGGGCCATAAACCCCACTCTTGATGGGAGGACTATCCTTTTCATAAACATAACTTATGTTTGCAACTAAGTCATTTTCTTAGGCTGCTTCCTGTTTGAATGTTCAAATGAGATTTTCATTTTATTTTGTCCTGTTTCTTTCCCTTTCAACTCAACCCAATATCAGTCTTTTAAAATCTTTTAAAATGCTCAGGATTTCCTGTGTATCAAATTATAATTCACTCCTTTAGACCAGTGATTCTGAAATGAAGATGATCTCATTTCCCCAGGTGACGTTTGGAAGGTCTGGAAACAATGTTTATTGTAATTTCAAGTTTTCATGTCAGCATTTCTACTGAACTTTCAATTTCAGTAATAATATTTTGATATTCTGTAGTTCTTTTTCATGGCACTCTATTTCTGTTACATGGATGTGTTATCAAATGGGACTAAAGATGTTATTTTTTCCTAATTTTCTGTGCTTTTTGGATCAGTTACTTGGCTTTTTCTTTTTGATACTGATGATTTTTTTCTAATTGTCTCATGATAGCTGGGTTTTCATTCATTTCTAACAATAAAGCACAGCATTGATTGACTTAAATTGATGGAATAAGTTTCTTCTGCTTTTCTGTAGATTTGTCTTTTCATTAAACTATTATTTTTCTTATCTAAGAGGGCACGCTGTACTCAGAGTGTGTGTGTGTGTGTGTGTGTGTGATGTTATTCATGACTTGCAGATTTCATTTTAAAGTATATAGATGAGAAGTAGGCAGGCAGTCTGTCATTAGATCCCTCGGAGAAAATAAGGATGATTTTAATCTGAGCACAAAATCCCACACATGGAACATTAGCTATTCCCAAGCAATTGATTCAATTTCTTTAGAAAAAGTTCTTTGGTTTATATTCCCTGAAAGTGCAAGACCTGTCATTCACTATTCACTTGGGAATGGGATTCTGCTAGGAAAAGCCAAGTTGCAGTGATGTGGACTGTTGATAAATTATTTGTTTTGATTGCTTCTTTATACTTCTTTCTTGTTCCCTAAGCCTGACAGCTCTTTGCTTCAGGTATATCTGAGTTTCTCTATAAACAACAGTTTCTAAACACTTGTTCCTCTTCACCTTCTGACTTACAGCTTCATCTGCCTTGCATAGTATATCGGCCAGTGTAATCTTTTCTACATTTTTTGTGCAAAAAGCCATAGAAACATTTGATCCATGAATGGCCTCTTCATTCTAATAATTAATATGTGCTAATGCTCACTGTGAGTAATATTGTGGTTATGAATTCATATTATTATGTGATTTTAATAAAGGTTTATTTTTTACTTTATTATTTTTCAATTACTGTTGGCACATGTTATTATATTAGTTTCAGGTGTACACTGGTGATCAGATGTTATACAATTTACTAAGTGATCATCCTGATAAATCTAGTACCCATCTGACACCATACATAGTTATTGGAATATTATTGACAACGCATATTCCCTATGCTATGCTTTACATCCTCATGACTATTTTTGTGACTACCAATCTGTACTTCTAAATCCCTTCACCTTTTTCAACCTAACCCCTCCCATTTAGCAACCATGAAAATGTTCTCTGCAACAGTGAGTCTATTGTGTTCTTTCATTTTTTTATTTTCTAGTTCAGTTGTTGTTAGATGTATATTTATTGTCATTTTATTATTTATAGCTTTGATATTTTTTCTACTTCTTATAGGAGACCTTTTAACATTTCAGGTAGTACTTGTTTGATGATGATGAACTCCTTTAGCCTTCTCTTGTCTGGGATGCTTTTTATATGTCTTCTAGTTTTAAATAATCGCCCTTCTGAGTAGAGTAATATTGGTTGTAGATCCTTGCTTTTTTTTTTTTTTTTTTTTTTTTTTTTTTTTTTTTTTTTTTTTTTTTTTTTTTTTTTTTTTTTTTTTTTTTTTTTTTTTTTTTTTTTTTTTTTTTTAAATTTTATTGTTGTTGTATTACATCCATCCCCTTTTTGCTCCCCTCTGTCCCCCCACCCACGATCCTTGCTTTTTATCACTTTGAATGTTTCTTGCTTATTGAATCAAGCCTGAAAAGTTTCTGTTGAAAAATTAGCTGACAATCTTATGAGAACTCCCTTGTAGATAACTAACTGCTTTTCTTTTGCTGCTTTTAAGACTTTTCTCTTTCTCTTTAATATTGCTATCGGCCTTTTTGGATTCACCTTGTTTGGGATATTATGTGCTTCTGGACTTGTATGTTTATTTTCTTCACCATGTTAGGGAAATTTTTAATCATTATTTTTTCACATAGGTTTTTAATTCCTTGCTGTCTCTCTTCTTTCAGTATCCTCTTGTGCAAATGTTGTTATACTTAAAGTTGCTACAGAGGCTCTTTGTACTATCCTCATTTATTTTTATTTTTGTCTTTCTAATTGGGTGTTTTCTTGTTTTCTTCTTTCTTGTCTTTATTTATTTTTTAAAGATTTCATTCATTATTTTTAGAAAGAGGGGAAGGGCAGGAAGAAGAAAGGGAGAGAAACATCAATGTATGGTTGCCTTTCACTTGCCTCCAGCTACGGACCTGGCTGGAGACCTGGCTTGCAACCTGGGTATGTGCCCCGACTAGGAATCCAAACAGCGACATTTCAGTTCATAGGCCAGTGCTCAGTCCACTTAGCCATACCAGCCAGGGTCTCTTCCTTATTTTTAAAACCTCTGATTTGATCCTCTGCTTCATCTATTCCACTGTTGAGTCCCTGTAATGTATTCTTCATTTCAGTAATGTATTCTTTATTTGTGACTGATTATTTTTTGTTTTCTAGTTCTGTTTTTATGTTTCCTATCTCTTTGTTGCAGTTTTCACTAAGCTCATCTACTCTTCCCCTAAATTCCTTGAGCATCCTGATAACCAGTGCTTTGGACTATAGATTGTGGTCTCCATTTTGTTTAGTTCTTTTTCTAGAGTTTTGTTCTGTTCTTTTATTTCAGACATATTTCTTTGTCTGACAGCCTCCCTGTGTTTGCCTCTATGTATGAGGTAGAGCTGCTATGCTTCCTTGGCTTGGTAGAACAACTTATATAGAAGGTGTTCTGTAGGGTCCCAGTGGCACAGCTTCCCTGTTCACCTGAGCTTGGTACTCCAGGTATACCCCCTCTTGTAAGCTTTTACACCCTCCTGTTGTAGCTGAACATTGATTGTTGTTGTCATGTCAACTGGAAGGATTTATCCCAAGGCTGATGGACTGCAGTGCTGGCTGTGACCACTGAGGAGAATCAGCTGTGCAGAGCTGTGCAGAGAACTTACTACTGGAGCTCTGGTGCCTGCCCAGTCCACCTCTTGAAAGTGTCCTTGTGGAGATGGTTTCTGGGTACTTTAACATGGTCTGAAGCTGTCCACTAGGTGTGCTGGCTTTGAGGCCTCCTGTGAGGTGCAGGGCCAAGGTCAGCCACCACCTGTGTTCTGCTCAGGACTACTGAGCACAAGCTACAAAGTGATTGTTAGATGGTTGCTACCTGTGCTGGGATTGGCGGTACCTGGGAGAGGCCAAGCTGCAAACCAAGGCTGGCAGCCACTAAGCTGGGCCTGGGGCCACTTAGTAAGAAGTACAGACAGGCTGAGACCAGATAATGCTTGTTTGAGAGATTTTAAGAAAAAACTAAACTAAATGGAAATAAGCAATCTATCAGATGTGGAGTTCAAAACACTGGCTATAAGAATGCTCAAGGAAATTAGTGAGGACCTCAACAACACAAAAAAGGCCCAGTCAGAAATAGAAGAGACAAGAATTGAAATAAAGAACCATTTACAAGGAAACAACAGGAGAGTGAATGAAGCTGAGAGTCAAATCCATGATTTGGAACATAAGGAAGCAAAAAACAACCAATCAGAATAAGAAGAAGAAAAAAGAATCCAAAAACATGAGGATAGTATAAGCAGCCTCTGGCTTGCGACCTGGCTTGCCACTTGGTTATGTGCCCTGGCTAAGAATCGAACCAGCAACCTTTGGGTTCACAGGCTGGTGTCTTATCCACTGAGCCACCAGCCAGGGCCTTGGGACTCCTTTTAAGCAGCAATATTCATACCCTGTAAGTCTCTTGACCATGGTTGCTTATCCAGATTCAGGAGCTCAGTTATTTGTTATAAATATACATTATTAAGAACCAAACTAAATGGTACATCTTGTCTGAATATTTTAAAATTACACTTAAAATGGAAAAAGAAGGGAGATAAGGAGATCCAAGACTATAACTCTTACTTTTTAATAAACTCTCCCTTCTCCATTTCCTATATCATATTTCAAGTCAATATCATTTTTCTCATAGATTATTTATAGTAAAAATAACAGAAAGAACCTATTATATGCCAGCTGTCTTTTAAACAACACTATCATTTAGATGACCATTAGTATCCCTACTTTATAGTTGAGGACATGGGCTAGAAAAGTAAAATATCAGCTACAGTCACCCAGCTAGTAAGGGATAGAAACATTTAGCTCCTGAGTCTGTCTTCATGACCACTCCATACTGCACAATACATAATTTCCAAGTAGCATTTCAGGCAATTGCCTATCTTCAGAGGCCTTGTTGGTAAATTATCCCAATTTACAGGCCAGGTTGGAAAAATTGGTGGTCAGGTCAGGTTTGTATCAGGTAATCTTTCTCCTGCACACAGGGGTTCAAGTAGAAATACATATCTCACAAACATTGCTGGTCAAGTCATCTTGAAAATTTAGAACTACAGCAATACAAACTGAGCCAGTTTGTCAAAAAGAGCTTCTGTGAAAGATCTTAGGGAGATGGGGTAGGTTTTTGGATTGATATGCCAAAGCCATGTGCTCAATGCAGTTATAGAAGGGCAGAAACTGAGAGGAATAAACTCTGTACCACAAATAATCTCTTGGCTACATATTTTGTTCCACTTTCATGAAGGTTGTGGCAATTTATACTTTCTGCAACTGACTGTTCCTACTTCACTTGCTTTGCAAAAGCCAGGTTGTTCATCTGTTGTTGTTTGTGCTGTTTAGTCAAAAATGGTATTATTGCTTTGATTTCCATTTTTGACATTAGTGGTGAGTTGAATATATATTTTTGAAATTTAATTTTCTCCTTTTTACTTCCCTCTGTCCCCTTCCCCACCCACCCACTCCTCCCCAAAGTCAATCCCACTTGTTGTCCATGTCCATGGTGAGCTGAATATTTTAAAATATATTTTATATTGCTTAACCACTTGATTTACTATTTTGTGAATTTTCTGTTTACATCTTTAAAAATTTTTTATCCTCGTCTGAGGACATTTTTTCATTGCTTTTAGAGACAGGGAAGGGGGAAGAAAGAGAGGGAGTGAGAGGAGAGAGAGAAAGAGAGAGAGATAGAGAGAGAGAGAGAGATCAAAGTGAAAGAGAAATATCAATCGGCTGCCTCCCGTATGTGCCCTGACAGGAGATCAAACCTGCAATCTTTATATGTGCCCACGTGACTGAGAATCAAACTCGCAACCTTTTGGTGTGCAAGATAATGCTCCAACCAGCTGAGCCACACGGGCCAGGGTCTATTTATATCTTTTGCTGAAGTTTCAATTGGTTTGTTGTTTTCCTACCCAGTTTTACTAAAATATAATTGACATATTGTATTAAAGTATATAACATAATGATTTGATATATAAATATATTGCAAAATGATTACCATATAAGTTAACATCTATCATCACACATAGTTACATTTTTTCTTATGATGAGAATTTTTAAGATCTACTCTTTTAGCAACTTTTTAATGTGCAATACAGTATTGTATTGTATACACAATGCTGCCCATTACATCACTAGAACTTATTTATCTTTTAACTGGAAGTTCATACATTTTGACCATGTTTACCCATTCCCCAGTTAGGTATCCTTAGTTATATGAGGTCTGTCCAGAAGGTATACAACCACATACTAGGAGAAGTAGAGACATTTATTGAAGAAGATACAAGATACAAAAAACATTGTATGTAGGACAATGATGCCTCAGTCCCCTTCAAAGTAGGCACCTTGGGACCTCACAGTCTCCCAATCTCCATCAGCTGCTCCATTGTATTTTCCTGAATCTCATCAATGGTCTGAAATGTCTTCCTTTTCAAAGGGGATTTTAGTTTTAGGAAAAGCCAGAAGTCACAGGGCTCCAAACCTTGGCTGTAGTGGGGAACCTGATCTGATAGTTCACAAAAAACTCTGCATTAGACATGGTGCATGAGCAGGAGCAGTTGTGATGAAGCTGCCAATCACCAGTTGCCCATAACTGCAGTCTTCCGAATCATGAGGATGGTATCCAAGGAGGAATGTTCAAGCTTAACGCAAAATATGGTGCATCTTTGTTGCTCTAGTCACTTAGTCATTTTGAATGAGACGACCACACAGTAAACATGTTCACTCAAGGACATCTACTGCCCCACTGACTAGTACAGTGAAGCCATCATTGTTCACATATGTGCATTCCAGTCCCCTCTCCTTGGCTGCCAGGTTAATTGATATTGTGCAAACTGTTCTCATTATATGCACATTGGCTGGATTTTTTCCAGACAGACCTCATAGTATGTCAAGAGTTCTGGTTTATTAACATTGTAACTCTTTATTATGTTTTCTTTCTAATTTATTTACATTTGATGAGTAATTGATTTCTTTGCCCCTTGGTTTGTCACTTCCTATATCACTACCTGAGTGTACTTTTCAAATCCAAATAAAATCATGAGTCTTTTTAAAAACATTTGATAGCTTGCCAACACTTACCATTTAATTTGTAAATGTTGTAGATTAGGATACAAAGCTCCTCACTGCTTGATTCCTACCTCCTATGATTACTTAATTCTCTGTATAACTTGAATAATAGTTACATTTTAAATTTAAATTTATTATAAAATGTATACATGTAGGTAATTTTTAAAATTAATTTATTTTTTAAATTTAATTTTATTGTTGTTGTATTATATCCATCCCCTTTTTCCTCCCCTCTGTCTCCTTCCCCACCCACCTGCTCCCCCCAAAAATCAATCCCACTTGTTGTTCATGTCCAAGGTTCTCGATAATTTTTTTAATTAAATCATTTATACAGGACATTACTAGAACCCACAACTCTTCTATCTTTTCTACTATTTGTTTCTATTCCTGAGGAATAATTTTTTTTTTTTTTTTTTTTTTTTTTTAAGATTTTATTTCACCATTTTCAGAAAGAGGGGAAGGGAGAGAGGCAGAGAGGAAGAGAGACATCAATGTATGGTTGCTTTTCATCTGCCTCCAGCTACAGACCTGACTGGAGACCTGGTTTGCAACCTGCTGAGGAATAATTTTTAATGCTTTTTACCACTTGCTTCTTATTTCCCTGAATAGTTTAAAATATATTCTTTTCCTTCCTTTTTAAGTTTAATATTTACAAAAAGGGGATGGATGTAATACAACAACAATAAAATTTTAAAAAAAGTTTAATATTTACATCAAACGTATTTCTTTCAACTCTGAAAGATAAGAATTGGCCTTTGTTATACATTCCCTAATACAATTTTCCTTCAGTCTGTAGTTCATATTCTTGCATTATTATGGTCATGTACATATTATTTACAGCAAAGTCATTTTGTTTTCTTGAAGTTAAATGATCTTAATTTCTAATTGCTTAGTTTTGTGATTACTTATTATTTTCTTCAAATACCCTTAGAAATCTCAGTTCTTTTCAATATGTTCAGACATCTCAGTGTACCTATCTCACTTCCCTTTCCTTAGAGGCAACCATTTGAAGCTTTCTGACTCTCTTCTCCAATGTGTACTGATTGTTTTGAGGCATACTGCACATATATTTTCCTGAGACTTACTTTGATCACTATTAGTTTTATTCCCTTCTCTTCTATGGCACACCTTTGTTTCCTTGATCACTCATCTTCATTTCTCTCATTTTCTTTTCTTTAGTTAGTGAAGTAGCTTTGCAGTTATTTCCTAGGTAATGGTGTAAGGTAGCTAAACCCTTTCGCATCTTATTGTGGCTAGGTAGAGAATACTAAATTGGAAATTGTTTACCTCAAATAGTTTTCTAGATTACTAAAATGTTTTAAAAGTTGGATGTAATTTTTATTCCTTTGTATGTGACCTATTTTTCTCTGGATACCTCAGTTGGCTTTGCTTAGTCACTAGTTTCCTGAGACATTGTGATAATGTGCCTTGGTGTGGAATCTTTTCATCTATTGTGTGAAATTACTCAGTGAGTAAGTTTAACTTGAACTTGTGTGTTCTTTAATTCTGGAGAATTGATGGGATGCATGAATATAATTTAAAAAAATTCCTTACTCTACGTAGAAAATATTCACATTTGAAATGGGAGTTTAAAAATTACCCTCCTACTTCAAAAGCAAAACAAAACAAAACAAAACAAAATAAAACAAAACAGCACCAACAACAACCCAGGGTTATCTTTCTACATTGAGTACATTTGGACTGGTCCATTTTATTTCAGTGATTTTCATTTTTTGGTTTCCTGCTCAGATGATGAGTAGTTACAGTGTAGAGACTGAATTTTAAACAAATAATTTTTAAAAACATACCCATGATGCTTGTAAATATTTGCTTTATAGAAAGAAAAATTTAATATTTTTGAGGAAAGGGAAATACCCATAGAAGACAGGAGATATGCAAAAGAAAAGCATGGAATGTTCTATTTCTTAGTGGAATGGGCAAGCAACACAGATCTTTGGGCAGCCAAGTGGGCTGTTTGTGACCACCAGCTGGGATCCTGCTGGTGGATTTAAGGGGTTTACTAGGGTCTTCTATTTGCACTAACCTGAGTGGACCAGAGATGTGAATCTGATTTCCTGAGGAGAATGTCTTTATGGTAACACTGGTAGGATGCTAGTCCTTTCCATCAAAGTGTTAAGGGTCCTGAAGAATATAAAGAGCTCCTTCTACTGTGTGAGAAAGAAAAGCAAAGTGAAACTTAGAAACCTGATAAGTCATCTAGTGGAATCAGATAACTGATGTGTATGCTAATGACTTATGTGAAGCAGAATTAATTGTTTAAGTAAAGATAGCCTATTAATAGTGTTGAACACTACTGTGTATGTTCAAAAGGTTTAAAACATATTTGTTATTCTCCTAAGCAATGCATATATTACTTCTAAATGAATGTCACAGTTAGAATTATATGGCTTATTTACAAAACCTAGAAAGGCGTTGTGTTAACTCCAAATGATACCTACTACAAAGTCATTGCTAAATTAATGTCCTGTCAGTGAATGACAGTAAGTACTTGAGTCAGTATACATATTTGTTCCCCTTAATGATATGGAAGAAAAGAAAAGGGGTGGGGAAAATAATGATGTCAATAGTTTACATAATTAGTTTATGTTTTATCAAGCAACCCAAGAATAAACTCAATGACTGATCATAAACAAAGTTTTATTAATAAATTAATTTACCTTATTTTCTTTAAACACACATTTCTTTTCACAACAAACCATAACAATAACCAGAAACAAGTATTTTAACAATATCACAGTTTATAAAACACTTTCAAATATATTATCTTATTGAATTGTGACTAGTTAAATAACATCTCAGTGATATACGTTGTTTATTATCCTCCTTTTACTAATTATATACTAAGACTCAGAGACTGTGTTCTTCCACATTCACATTACCAGTGAGTGGTAAAATTGGATCCAATTACATTTTCTAAGTCTTTCCTACTGAACCATTGCCAAGATATAATTTTTGGTGTTTTGTTTAATTTTCATATGCTAGTTCTGACTGAATAGTAAAAGTAGTTTATGTTGCAAAGACAGATGTAACTAATGTGTAATTAATTACCCTTCACCAACTCCTCCTATATCTCCGCCTCCTTCAATTCCTTCTCTCCTCCTCCTCTTCTATTCTTCCTTTTCCTGATTTTTAGCTTTTTTTTCTGTGAAGCATGAGAACTGAGCAAACCTGATATTGGACCTCCCCTCTGCAGTTTATTCCCCATAAAGGTCTTATGTGCTAAAGCTTGTGGTGTGAAAAGGACATTTTAGAAAGTAGAGACTAGATTATACCACTGAAATTACGATAGTTTTTCTAGGCCACTTGTGCATCAGTGTACAGGTTTGTTATTTTTGTAGATATAAGGGGCAAGAAACAAGTTTGCTAAACCAGCAATGGGAAGAAAAAGAAATAAAAAAGGAGGAAGTAAAATGTGAAATTATATGTATTAGAAATTTGGATCCATTCAAATTTCTGAACAGTTTTGAGCTTACACAAATTATATTTTTTTTCTTCTTTTTTTTGCAATAAGAATATATTCCAACTTTAAAATGATATTTTTATATTTAACAAATTTTAAAATAAATAAGAATGATGATTAAATTATAATGGGAAATATTGGATGGCCAAAAATTTCATTTTTTTCCCATAAGATGGTTCAAATAGAGCTTACTTGTCTTTAACTTTATTTCAAACAATTTTGTTAGATTGTATTGTGACAGCTGTCATATCAGCATGCATTTAAAAATGCTTATCAAGATTGGTAAATTTTTATGTAGCTATTAATATTGAAGTGGAAGAAAATATGCAACATTTTTGGTATATTATGGTTTATTATTTCTGGAAAGGTAAAAACGCAACTGAACTGCAAAAAAAGATTTGTGCAGTGTATGGAGAAGGTGCTGTGACTGATCAAACAAGTCAAAAATGGTTTGTGAAGTTTTGTGCTGGAGATTTCTCACTGGACTGTGCTCCACAGTTGGTTAGACCAGTTGAAGTTGATAGCAATCAAATTGAGACATTAATTGAGAATAATCAACATTGTACCATGCAAGAGATAGCCGACATACTCAAAATATCCAAATCAATAAAGTTATTGATGAAAATGAAAAATGTGTCTTTCATTTTATGGAAAAAGTGAAGTGGACTTTTAGCCAACCCAATACATTGAAAGCACAGGAATCTTTCTTTCTTGACTTTCATCTTTTTTCTGTCTACTGTTGATCCTTCATGGATTAGCTTGCTTTTGTAATCAAATGTGAGTTTTTTCTCATAAAATAAATTGATATTGTCATCTGAAGATGGCTACAAGTGACACAGAATGTCTTTAAAGTCAAAACAAAACTGCTATTTAAACAATGCTTCTTTCAACAAGCATTTATTTGTTTACTTGTTTATTTCCATATGTTTCCACTATGCCCTTTCTTTTTTGTTTCATTTTATTTTAAATGTACAACTTATAGTTGATATGTAATACATTGGTTTCAGGTATACAACATAGTAATTCAACATTTACATACCCTAAGTGATCACCAAAAGAAGCCGTCTGTCACCATACAGTTATTATACATATGAGAGGGGACCACAGCTGACTACTTTTTGGTGATAATGTCTGTATTAAATAAGATAAATCTTTCACATAAATACTTTGTTGTAGCACAAATTAAATTATTCATTTAAGCCCTGGCTGATAGCACAGTGGTTAAGGTGCCGGCCTGCTAACCCAAAGGTTGCAGGTTCGATTCCCCAGCCAGGGCACATAACCAGGTTGCAAACCAGGTTTCCAGTCAGGTCTGTAGCTGGAGGCAAACCATACATAGATGTTTCTCTCCCTCTCTGCCTCTCTCCCTTCCCCTCTTTCTAAAAAATAATGAAATAAAATCTTTAAAATAAATAAATTAATTAAAAAATTATTCATTTAGTGTTTTTCAAGTGTATTAGAATATGACACATTTCATATGATTTGCAGTGTGTGGTATATGGTATGTACAGTACATACACACATGTATATTTTTACATGTCCCCACAGCTTCCTCCTTTTTTTTTTTTTAACATACTACAGTTGGTTTGTTGGTTTTTTTCCCTGCAGGTAATACTGAGTGAGCATTACAGAAAAGATGTTAAACAACTGTTTGGGTTAAACTTCTTTAGCCTAATTAGCAGAACATGACAAATCTCACAGCATGCAGATATGAGGTGTTGGTGGGCAAAGAAAAGTCTGAAGGGATATGTGAATATTTTGCATTTCTAGTTTGTAAATTCAGTAGATCACATATTACAGTTGATGGCCACCGCTGAGCTCTGAATACAGCAGCTTACAGGTGTGATAGTTCAAGAGCGTGCTTATTAGAGGCCAATAATAACCAAGAGAAGATCCCAACCCCTCCTTCAATTGCTGTCCTTGGGTTGAGGTACTGATAAGTTAATTGACAAACCCAAGATTCTTAAAGGTAAGCCCCACAGAAAATCCACAGGCTTTGAGACTTTCCTATAGCAACTGTATCATTTCCCTAGTTTTGCACCTGCTTTCACATATAAAACAAAAAGGCTTTTTTTTTTTTTTTTTTTACTTAAGTTCTAAATATAACGTAAATCTTACTACAATGAACATCAAAGTTTTCTCATTGAACCATCTGAAACATAACTGTGAAAATGCAACACTGTGTGTGCTTTTTAACAAAAAGGTGAGGTTTCTATTACGATTTTTCATTTTCATTCTACAAATGACAAAGAATGGTCTGTCCATGTTTGATGTGAAAATTCCATTCTCCTTTTGGATCTCTAAATTCTGAAATATTATTTCCAGGAGGACCATAGAATGGAGGTTAAGAACACAGATTTTTGCAGCCAGATGGCTTGAGCTCATGACCTTAGAAAAGCTATTAATTTTCTCTGTGTCTTTCTCTCTGTTCTCATTTGTAAAATGGGGAAAATAACAATACACCCCTCATATTGAGGGAAATTGCTTTGTACACACTTCCCAGTTGAAAGGCAGTATGAGTGGTACACGGAAGTATGAGTGTGGGAGCCTGATGCTGGGATTCAATTCAGGCTTCTCCACTTACCAGCTCTGTGGCCTTAAACAAGTCACTCCACCTCTCCGTGCCTCAGTATTCTTCATATGTGAAATGAGAATCAAAATAGTATCTACTTCACAAGTCGTTGGGCTGAAAAAGTGAGGACTGAGTCAAAACGTTTTTCCAGTTTTATTAAGGTATCACCGATGTATAACATTGTATTAAAGTGCACAAGGTAAATGTAATATATGCATATATTACAAAGTGATTACCACAACAAAATTAGGTAACACACATCACCTCATCTAGTTAGATTTTTTTTTCTTGTGATGAAAACCTTTAAGATTTACTTTCTTAGCAGCTCTCAAATATACAATACAGGATTGTTAACTATATTCATCAAATTATACATTATATCCCCTGAACTAACTTATCTTGTAACTGAAAGTTTGTCCTTTTGACTGCCTTCTTGTGATTCCCCCAAGCCACCATGCCCCACATCTCTGGAAAGCACTAATATCATTTCTGTTTCTCTATTCTGTGAGTATATGTTTTTTAGATCCCACATTTAGATAAGATCGTATAGCATTTGTCTTTCTTTGTCTGACATTTCACTTTGTGTAATGCCCTCAAAATCCATCCTGTTGCAAATGGCAGGACTCCCTTCTTTGTTCCAAGCAACAGAGCCACACCAATAGGCATTTTCAATGTTTATAGTTTTTTCTATCACATGCACTCTTTTCATCAATATGCACATATGTATCTTCTAGTGTTTCTGCACAAGAGTTTCTCATACATACTTAGGTGCAGAAATATTAGGTCATGCAATATACATATTTCAAATTTACTAAATAATAACCACACTAGTTTCTGCTGCCAGTGACATAAAAGATCTGGGTTGTTTTGCCTATTTTTTTTTGTAAAGTTTAACTTTAATCAGGATCTTTAATCTCTTGGAAAGTGACATAAGCAATTTGAAAAACTGTAACTCCAAACATTCTTTTCCATATTACGTATTTTTATTGCATACATTTTTCCTTTTGATAATTTTCTTAGGTATCTCTTCCATGTCACAAACTTATAGTGAAAATGCAGAATATTGATGAAGAATATAGAATCTTGATGTTCAAATCCTGGGTTTACTATTTGTTAGCTGTAATTTCTTAAACAAGTTGTTTAGTCTATTTTGGCATGGCATGGTTTCTCTATCTGTATGAGAAGATATTACTAGCAATACTCCATATATTTGTTATAAGAATATTTAAAGAATTTCTAGCACATGGAAATACTTACTTTAGCTATCTTTTCATATATTATTTGCACCTAATTTTATCCCTAGATTAGTAATTATTGTTAGTTTTTAAACAATTACATCTTGATTAGATTTATTCATGCTTGCTAATTTCTTTGCTTCCTATTGATTCTTGCATCCTACTTCTTCTGTTATTAACATAAATTTCTAACCTTCTTCCTGAATTATGTTTTCTAATCATTTCTCTAATAAGCATGTGTGAGTGGTAATTTCTTTTAAATCAGAAAATGTTTTCCTTTGTTTTACATCTGAATTGAGGTTTAGCAAAGCATAGAGCTTTGGGTTGGATATTTTAATTCAGCAGTTTAAAAGATTTCTTGTTTCCTTCCTTTATTACTGCTAATGAACAGCATTCTAACAGTCTGTTATGTTTGCTTGAAGATGTGCTTTTCTCCTTTAGTTACTTTTAAGATGCTTTCTTTGTTTTGTTGTCTGGTTATTTTAAACTATTATGCTCTCTATATATCCTTAAATATAAGACTCCATGTTTTTCATCCATTTTGGATAATTTTCACCTGTTATGTTTTATTCCCTACAAACTAGTTATATTTCCTATGACATACCAAAACATGTAGTTCAATCATTTTTCTAGTTGAGGAAATTGAAACCCAGAGCCTAAATTATTTTCCTAACAGGAGAATTAATAAAAAATGTAATTACAATGAATCAAAATATGAGTATCTGAGTAATAATAATGTTATTACAGAAATGAATTCCTTTTTTTCTAAGAAAAAAGACCCATGATTTATCTTTATCTTATAAAATGCCAAGCTAGATAAAAATATATCTAAAAAATGAGATCATTCTGAAAAGCCAGTTTGATTGAATGTTATAAGATAGTGTTCTAGTAGCAACATGTGAGATTTACTGTGGGAGGTAGGGAGTTGGTTCTGGTGGCAGACTGTGGAGAGGTTTGAGGAGGTTCCAGGAGGGAGGTCCAGCAGCTCTCCCTATATTCATGTGTGTCTAGAGGCTCTGACAAAATTTTGATATTCATTAATGATTTTACTTTGGGGCATTCAAATGATCGTCTTCTTCAGTAGGCTGAATGGTAGTTCCCAAGAGGAAATGTCCAAATCCTAATCCTCAGAATCTGTCAATATTACCTAATACAACTAAAATGTGATTAAGTTAAGGATCTTGAGGGAAGAAGCTTATCTTGGATGATCTGGGTGGGTCCCAAAGGCAATTACACACATTCTTATAACTGAAAGGCAGGAGTTTTGAGACCTAACAAGATGAGGGAATGTGGCTATAGAGTAATGTGGCCACAAGCCAAGGATACCTGGATCCACCAGAAGCTGGAAGAAGCAAGGGATAAATTCTGCCTTAGAACCTTCAGAGGGTAAATGGTCTTGTCACACACCCTGCTTTCAATCTCTGATGTTGGAAGATCTCCCTGGTCCACTTCTATAGTTAGGAAAAGATGCCAGATTGACTTCAAGTGGCATACTGTGGAGCTATTCACAAATTATGAACATGATTTATTACCAGTGCAAGATAGTTTCATAGGAAAGTCACACTAATTATCCAGAAGCATAATATCATAGTTTCCTGGTAAGAACACATGTAGCAAGTACATTCTGGAGTATGTATATAATTATATGTGATGAATCATTACATTTTAAGTGTGAAAACACTAACATAATGGGCTCATAGTAGGTGTTTAGTGCATGATCATTTATTTTGACAACATTGGCAAAAAAGCCTGTATGAGGGGGATTAGAATATTTTCAGAGTAGAAAAGGTATAAACATGCAAGGCATATGGCAGGAGTTTTGGTATAGCTTGTTGGACACTAACATTTTCTTTGATGTGACAAAGAGGGCTTAATCTGAATCTATGGATTCTGCATACCTTTCATTGGAGAAGCTTTTGTATTGAGGCATAGACTTTGGTGAGGCACATCAAAGTGTTACTAGAGGCATCATATAGAAAGTTCAGACATTTTTCAATATCCCCATCAAGTGGTTATTACTTCTACATAGGAACATCTCATAACAGAGGTCTCATCTTTATTTTTTCTACTGCTGGAGAGTTTGGTGGTTCTCTTTTTCAGTGAAATGAACCTTTGATTTATTATCTCATAGTTTCTTTTGTCTTCAATGGTTGTATTTTTTTTTTTTTTTGAGTTTGGGATAGTTTATTATTAAAAAAAAATAATTGTATTTTTCCCATTACCATTTAGTCCCTTTATACACTCATCCCAGCAATCAGCACACTGTTGTCCATGTCCATGAGTCCTTTTTCCTTTTTGCTCAATCCCTCCACTCCCTAACCTCCCCCTCTCTCTATCACATCCTGCTCTCTATCTATGAATCTGTTTCTGTTTTGTTTGTTATCTCTGTTCATTATATTCCACATACAAATAAAATCATGTGATATTTGTCTTTCTTTGACTGGCTTATTTCACTTAGCATGTTTTCCAGGTCCATCCATACTGTCACAAAATGTAGAATTTCTTTCTTTCTGCTGCATAGTATCCCATTGTGTAAATGTACCATAGTTTTTTGATCCACTCATCTATTGGTGGACACTTTGGCTGCTTCCATATCTTGGTGACTGTAAATGCTGCAATAAACATAAGAGTGCTTATATTCTTTGAATTAGTGTTTTAAGTTCCTTTGGGTATACTTCCAGAAGTAGGATCACAGGTCAGGAGGCAGATCCATTTTAAATTTTTTGTTATCTCCATATTGCTTTTCACTGTGGCTGCAGCAACTTACATTCCTACCAACAGTGCAAAAGGGTTCTCTTTTCTCTACATCCTCACTAGCACTTGTTGCTTGTTGATTTATTAATAGCCATTCTGACAGGTGTGAGATGATATCTCATTGTGGTTTTAATTTGCATTTATCTGATCACTATTGATGCTGAGAATCTTTTCATATGTCTATTGGCCATCTGTATGTCCTCTTCGGAGAAGTGTCTATTTAGGTCCTTTGCCCATTTTTAAAAATTAGGTTGCTGGTTTTTTGGTATTGAGTTTTAAAAAATATCTTTTATTGATTATTCTATTATGGTTGTCCTAATTTTTCTCTCTCTACTCCCTTCTGCCTAGTACCCACCTTCCCTTCAGCAATCCTCCCCTTACTTTATGTCCATGGGTCTTGCATGTAAGTTTTTGACTTCTCCATTTCCTATACTACTCATAACATACCCTCTCTATTTTGTACGTACCAATTATGCTTCTTAATCCTGACACCTTTTCCCTCATTCTCCTTCCCCCTCTTAGCTGATAACCCTCCAAATGAGCTCCATGTGTATGATTCTGTTCCTCTTCTGGTTGTTTGCTTAATTTTTTTTTTTTTTTTTTGGATTCATTCGCTAATTGTTGTAGATTTGTTGCCAATTTAATGTTCATAATTTTGATTTTCTTATTTTTCTTAGATAAATCCCTTTAACATTTCATATAATAATGGCTTGGTGATGATGAACTCCTTTAGCATTACCTTGTCTGGGAAGCACTTTATCTGCCCTTCCATTCCAAATGATAGCTTTGCTGGATAGAGTAATCTTGGTTGTAGGTCATTGCTTTTCATCACTTTGAATAGTTTTTGCCAGTTTCTTCTTGCCTGCAAAGTTTCTTTTGAGAAATCAGCTGATAGTCTTAAAGGAACTTCCTTGGAGGTAACATTCTGCTTTTCTCTTGATGTTTCTAATATTCCCTCTGTATCTTTAATTTTGACATTTTAATTATGATGTGTCTTGACATTGAGTTTTATAACTTCTTTATAAATTTTGGAAATCAATGCCTTAGCAGATGTATTGGGAAATGTTTCTCCCATTCTGTGGGTTGTCTTTTTGTTCTGTTGATGGTATCCTTTGCTGTGCAAAAAACTTTTTAGGTAGTTACAGTTCCTTTTGTTTATTTTTTCTTTTGTTTCTCTTGTTTAGAGAGATATATCTAATAAAATATTGTTACAAGCAATATCTGAGATTTTGCTGCCTATGTTTTCATATAGGATTTTTGTAGTTTCAGGTCTAACATTTAAGCTTTAATCCATTTTGAATTCATTCTTGTGTGTGGCTCAAGAAAGTGGTCTAATTTTTTCTGCACATATTTGTCCAATTTTCCCAACACTATTTATTGAACAAAGTATCTTTAGCTTATTGTATGCACTTGCTTCTTTTGTCAGAGGAAAATCTTAGGTGGGTCCTCAGCTCAGGTTGTAACAAGGGAGCAAACAAAGTGTTGACCCCATTTGTTTCCGGAGCTTTGGGGTGCTTTTCCTAACTCACATGATTTTGTTAGAATTCAATTCCTTGCAGCAGTGGGACTGAGGTCCTTGTTCCTTGCTGACTGTTAGTTGGGACCCTCTTGGCTCTTAGAGACCACCCAGGGTTCCTATGACAAGCATCATCACAGGCTTTTTCACAATATGGTAGCTTGCTTTTTCCAGACATTTCTTTTCAGACATTGCCTCTCAATCATTCTCTTTATTTTTTCTTTTTGTGACTCCATTTAGATGCATATTAAATCTTGTATCTTTATTTTCCTTATCTCTTTTAATTTTTTTGTCCTTTATATCTCTGGGCTATATATAATATTTTCATATCTATCTTGCAAATAAGTAATTCTGTCCTTAGCTGAGTTTAACCAGTTTTTAAAACACACCCACCAAGTTTTAATTTAAATGCCTATATTTTTCATTTCTAATTATTATGCATTTAAAAAATACTTATTATTTTTCTATATGTCTTATTTTTTCTGTAGAATTTCATCTTAGTGTGATATATTTATTATATAGTGATACACTTATTATATAGTTTCTATTTACATAATTATACATAATTTTAGACTTAGGATTTTTAAGGAAAACCAAATGTTAATTATAAGATCACTAAATTGTTCTCCTTCCCACTTTAAAGTGTAAAACAAAAACCATTAAAATAATAAATCTAGGCCCTGGCTAGTAGCACAATGGATAAGGCGCTGGCCTGCAAACCTGAAGGTCGCAGGTTCGATTCCCCAGCCAGGGCACATAACAAGGTTGCAAACCAGGTCTCCAGTCAGGTCTGTGGCTGGAGGCAGGTGAAAAGCAACCATACATTGATGTCTCTCTCCCTCTCTGCCTCTCTCCCTTCCCCTCCTTCTAAAAATAATGAAATAAAATCTTTAAAAAAAATGAAATAAAATAAAATAATAAATCTATACAAAATTACTGCTTTGAGATTATATTCTATTGTATTTTGTCTAAATAAAATCAAGCATCATCTTTCTTCTATTTTTTTCCAATCCTGCTTTTTTTCCTAGATTTCATATCTTGGTTAATGGCAATATTTACTCAAAAGGTGGAGTGTACTCATTGAAGTCATACTCAACCCTCCCCTGTTAATTATCTACCACATCCAAATGGTATGTAGTGCCTTCAAAATGCATCTAAAGAGATCCTTTAATCCTTTCCGCTCGATAACCTATAGTCTCTGATTATAGCAAGTTACCATCTTCAAATGGTACCAAGTTCCAAGTCTTATTTACCTTATTCACCATTATATCTCTAATTTCCCATTTAATAATTAGTAAATAGGTAGTACATGAATATTTTTAGATGAAAAAACATCAGTCCACTTAAATTTGCCTATACACTTAAGTCAGAGTGCAATTAAATAGTCAATTGTATTCTGTACTCTGACACATTTCACAGAGATAAATCTCAGGAAGAAAAGTGTTTGTAAGTGAAATAGAAAGTTGAACCATAACTCCATGTTTTTCAAGTTGCTGGATTTCTCATTTTGATAAATTGTCAACAATTCTTATCAGGTTTTTATCTGATCCATGACAACATAGAAAACAATCTTGAAGCAAATACTTAATCATTGTAGGGTTTGCTATATTTAAAATAACTCTGCTATGACTTTTTTCATAAACTTGGAAAAACAACTGTAACATAAATAATCACCTCAAATGGTAGCTCAGAACTTCTTAGACTGTGGAATATATTATAATAGCAAAATGAAATGTATTTGTTCTTTTCTTATCAGAACTAACTTGAAACACTTTCATGCAGTGATTGATGTATTGAGGGCACAGAAACTATTCAGGAGTTTATAAATTTTCAACTTTATATCATAGAATTTTCACTTATTGAAAATAGTTTTTGTTGTTCAGTGTTATTCTTCTTGAGGGCAACTTATATCAAATTGAATGACTCAAAGTTCAGGTTGAGAGGTTCTGTACTTATGATAAAAATATCTTCTTTTGTTTTCTTTTTTTCTCTTTTAAATTATCTTCCAGATTTAATATTAAATATGATGTCATTAAAACTAAATTTTCTAAACAACTTTTAGAGAATTGAAGCAGGCAATTTTGCTTCAGTACAAAAATATGTTTGTACTGAAACTTCAAGTGTGAACTGTCTATATTTCTTACATGATCATTGGAATAAAAGAAACATTTATCCAATAAGAGATATTTGGTAAGTTTTACATCAAAACAATAAATGTTAGTTGATAGATAATACTTTAAATAACTTTAAAATGTAACACTAGTATTAGCTCTTGAAAATAATAGTAAAAGATAAAATAAAAATGAATCCTCAAACCCTGGCTAGTGGTTCAGAGATAGGTGCCAGCCTGCAAGCCCAAGGGTCACTGGTTTGATTCCCAGTCAGGGCACATAACCAGGTTGCAAGCCAGGTCTCCTGCCAGGTTTGTAGCTTTTTAGTGTAAGCTGTCCCTCTACATGTATGAAAAATGGAAAATATTTCTTCTTAGCTAAAATTTAATAAAAATCTCTTTCTGTGAAAGGGCAATCACTTAAACTATTTAGACTTTTTAAAAAATTCAGGGAAATGAATTCATTGCTGCTGCTATTGCTTGTCAAAATTTGATTAAAACAGATAGAGATCTCTTATCAAAATAAACAAGAGATGAATTGCAGAGTTCACTGTTCATTTCTTTGCTGTTGGAGGTGCTGTTGGTTTTTCTTGCAGCTGTAAATGATGCTGAAATAATGCAGACCAGAATCTAATGAATTTTATGCCAAGCAATCACAGCAGCAGCATCCTTTCCACTGTCATCTTATTTATGGAGGTTTTTTTAATAAAGCTATTGATATAGAAAAGTCCGTAGAATTCATAATGTTTGATTAAGTCTGGCAGACCTGTCTATCTTGTTGAGCACTACAGGCTCCACATTTGGTATCTGTGTTTCTTCTGAAGATGTTAGAAATTAAAAGGAAAGAGTGCCTTTTAGGTAAGCCAATGCAAGTGCTAGATTATTTTTAGAGATATTTGCTTAAACACAAATTCATGGGTGAAAGTCTGAGTGACTTTTCACTCTGTAAAAATGCAGTAACAGCTTTTACTCTGAACACACTGCTGCAAGGTATGAAACAAAGAAAGCAAAACTCAATTTATCTTTTTAAAGGAGGATGGCATTCTTGTTTGCCTCAAAGAACAAAATCTGAAATACTAAGCAGCTTGACTCAAACAGGGTTCAAAGTCACAAACAGCTTTAGTCAAAAGTGCTTGTCCAATATGAAACTGTGCCTCTGTGACTCCCTTGTAAGAGGCCGCTAACTCAAATGATTTGGTAGAAAAAAGCATTCTATGCTCTCATCGCAAGAACAGAAACATTATTTTTAGATGTTTTAAACAAAGCCTCAGAAATAATTTCTTTGGAGACTACATGGTGCCTGAGAGAACAGCTATTCACATTTAAAGGGGCTTCTTTAAATGCATGAACTTGACTAGTGTATCTGCATATAGTGTAATTAAAGAGGGGTGGGAATAAAGAGAGTTCACAAAAATGTCAACTTTATCTACTATTTTAAGTTGCGAGTTCACGCAAATGTCAATTCTACCCACAATTTTAAGTTGCAATTTTAATTTAATATTCCCAATTTATAATACAGAGGCAACTAGACTACAAAAGAACTAATGCTAGAAGCAAATGGCCCTCCCTACCTTTGGGGAGTTTGTAATCTGTTTGAGAAGAGTCCTGCAGAATTGATTTTTTTAATTGATGCATAACACATAATAAAGCTGGGCATAGAAGTGCTGATAGGTGTTGTAATGACCAACAATTCACCAATTCCATTTAGTTTTCCATGTTTGGAAAATCATTAGGCAAACTGCACAAGAGATGACATTTCAACTCTCATTTTGACATATTAGTTGTGTAGTCATTATCTACTCTTCACTTTTAAAGTACTTATCAAGACTGCAGGTAGAAAGATCAGTGCTATCTCTGTTGTTTTTTTTTTTTCCTTCAGAGATTGATTTTTGTACAAGTAATAATATGGCAAAATTTCAAAGAACTATAACTGGGATATATTACCAAAATTCACTAGAGTTGAGAATATTATTTGCATGGATTTGTTAATGAGACACATTTGTTGGAATGTGTATTTTTAAAAAAAGATTAATAGATTGAAAGCTAATATTCATAAGGCCATTTCTGAGCATTTATGTGACCATCTGTTGCTTGGAAGACCCTTAAAAAACAGAAGAAAACATAGACTATAATTCCATATGTATATATTCCACAAACAACTATACTTACAAATCTATTTGGAGACCTAATGTTGCAAACTCAGACTCATGAGTTTGTAATAAGAGATAATCTATTTCCAACATATTCCCTTATAGGGAATAGTTCATAGAGCAGCCTGCATATACATTCATTACCTAGGTTTATTTATGAACCATCTGCCATGTAATGTAAAACTAACCATATTGGTTAAATAAAGATTTAGTGTATACATTTATGACTTATTAGAAAGTAATATTGAATTTAAATTTTTAATAGTTAACAGCATAATGCCTTAACAATCATCTTTGAATGATAAGATATAGAATATTGTATTTATTAAAAATTCCCTAAAGTTTTGCTTTTACATTTAAGTTATGAACTCATATGAATTGATTCATATGCCATCACCATAAATCAAAGAGATCTCATTTCCCTTCTCATTAGTTGTTTCTATTAATACAGGGGTCCATTTCTGGGGTCTCTAGTTCACTCCACTCAGCAGTTTGCTTTTCCCTTAACTTATAATACATTATCATAATTAATCAAGCATTATAAGAAGCTATGTTTTCACTGAAGGCATCTTTCCTCATTTTTTTTTTCTTTATAAGTGTTTTGAATGTACACTTGTGTATAACCATTTTAAAATTGACTTGTTACATTTTACTACAAACCCTATGGTGATTTTGTTTGAGATTTAAGTTTTAGGTAAATTGGGAGAGAATTGACATTCTAAAAATGCCTCTACGTTCACACATATAGCATGTTTTTATTATTTTAGTATCTGGAATGTTTATAATACTGGTAAAAATTTTTCTATGTGGGTTTTTAAATTTGTTAGGTATATTCTAGGAACCTATAGTATTTCTAAATGTTTCTTTAAAAAACTTTTTCTTAATTGTTTGATAATATGATATAAAAACACAAGTAATTTTTGTGTGTTAATCTTATAACCAATGATCTGGCTATATTTCATCAATTCCTACAAATTTCAGGTAGATAACTCTAAATTTTCTCAGTTATATCCCCTGTAACTAAGAAGTTTTATCTGTTCCTTTTTATTTATTTATTTATTTTTCCAATGTATGGTTGTGTTTCACCTGCCTCCAGCCACAGACCTGACTGGAGACCTGGCTTGCGCCCTGGTTATGTGACCTGGCTGGGGAATCGAACCTGCGACCTTTGGGTTCCCAGGCCGGTGCCTTATGCACTGTGCTACCAGCCAGGCTGTTCCTTTCTTTTAAACCTTAGTTTCCCATTTTTTTTCTGGTCTGATGCCACCAGTTAGACATTATAACTAAATGTTGAATGGAAGCAGTTGAATCCTTGTCAAATTTTGAACTTTAAAACAGATGCTTCTAATATTTCACCATTAACATCAGCATTTGCAATAGGCTTTTATAAGATTTATCAGGTTATGACCTCAGTTCACAGGTTGATTGGATTAACAACTGAATTCATCTGCCCTGCCCAGAGGTGCCTAAAACTTACCACCGATCACAGACTGATTGGGTTACCAACTCAAGGAGACAAAGACAGTGGATCTCTGGTAGTCTTCAACTGGCTAACTAGGCCCAGACTGGGACACAAGCTGATAGCACCAAGAACAGATCCAGGGAGTTAAAAAAAAAAGTGCACCTCTATACCACAGGTCACTAAGACAGTAAGTCAAAGCAGATCAATTCAAGAAGCAGAAAGAAACAAGAGTCACCTAAAATGGGAGACAAAAAAATAAAGCCTCAGCAAATGGAAAGTGAGAAATCCCCAAGGAGAGTGCAAAATGAAATAGAGGCAAGCACCCTATCAGACATGGAATTCAAAATAATGACAATGGAGAAGCTCAATGAGCTCAGCCAGTTCAAAGAAGACTACACACAACTCCAGGGGAACTACAAGGAACTTATTCTAGAACTACACAAGCATTAAAAAGGACATAGACACCATCAATAAGAGCCAGGAAGAAATAAAGAATACAATTTCTGAATTGAAGAACACAGTAGAAGGAATCAAAAACAGGCTAGAGAAAGCAGTAGATTGCATCAGTGAGCTGGAGGTCAATGTAGAAAAAAATTCCCAGGCAGTGCAACAAAATGAAAAAAGACTGAAAAAGAATGAAGAGGTTTTAAGAGAGATGCAGGACAACATGAAACATAAGAACATCCATGTCATAGGGATACCAGAAGGAGAAGAGGAGGAGCAAGGGATAGAAAACCTGTTTGAAAGAGTAATGACAGAAAACTTCCTTAACTTGAGGAGAGAAAATGTCATGCAAACTCAGAAAGCACAGAGGATTCCAAGGAAGATGAACCCAAACAGGCCCACTCCAAGATACATCATAATTAAAATGGCAAATTTCAAATTCATGAAGAGAATCCTAAAAGCAGCAAGAGAGAAACAGCTAATAACATACAAGGGGGCTCCCATAAGTTTATCAGCTGATTTCTCAACAGAAACACAACAAGCTAGAAGGGAATGGCAAAAAATATTTCAAGCAAAGAAAAACAAAGGCCTACAACCAAGACTACTCTACCCAGCAAGGCTGTCATTCAACATGGAAAGTGAAATAAGGAGTTTCCCAGACAAAAGAAGTCTAAAAGAATACATCTCCACCAAACCAGCATTGCAAGAGATGCTGAAGAGTCTGCTTTAAGAAGATGAAGAAACAAAGAGACAGACAGAAACGCAGGTACGGAGGTTAAATGGATTAAATGCACCAATCAAAAGACATAGGGCAGCTGAATGGATAAGAACCAACTTTAACTTATGAATGCTTTAAAGTGATCTTGTTACTATATCCGAAGAACCCTGGAACACCAATTCAGAAGAACCTATGTACCCCTATGTTCATAGCAGCACTATTTATAATAGCCAAGTGTTGGAAACAGCCTAAGTGCCCATTGGTGGATGATTGGATCAAAAAACGTAATGGAATATTGCACAGCAGAAAGAAAGAAAGAAGGAACTCCTACCCTTTGCAACAACATGGATGGAACTGGAAAGTGTTATGCTCAGTGAAATAAGCCAGTCAGTGAAAGACAAATAACATATGATCTCACCCATTACAGGACAATAATGAACAAGACAAAAAAAGAAACAAAACAGAACCAGATACATTAATACAATGAATAGACCTTCAGTGGTCAAAGGGGAGGGGTGTGGAGAGGGAGGAGGAGGCAAAGAAGAGGAGCAGTTTAGTCAAGAAAGTACTGTGGAAGAACCATGGACATGGACAACAAGTGGGATTGACTTTGGTGGGGAGTGGGTAGGTGGGGACGGGGTTAGAGGGGAGTTAAAAAAGGATGGATGTAATTCAACAACAATAAAATTAAATTAGAAAAAGAAACAAAAAAAAAACAAAGATTTATCAGGTTAAATAAATTTATTTCTCCTGTTATTTTTCTAAGTGTTTTTATCCTGTTAATTTTTTTCTTAAATGCTAGTTTTCCACATAAGTTGAGATAAATATCTGCTTTTTTTCTCTTTTCTATAATTTTATTATTAATGCAAATCATTTTTGGATTTTGAGGGTGTTTAAATTGTAATTAATCGATTGAATATTTCATGTATTATTTGATTTGTTAATAATTTGTTCATAATTATCTCTGCTTATGAAGGCAATTGGACTATTTTCCTTTTTTAAACTGCCTTTATCAAACATATAAAGGTTTAAACATTAGCACCCTTGTCTCACTGAATGAGTTGGGAAATATGTTCTTCTCCTCTTTTTCTATTATCTGGAAGACTTTATATATGATTAGAAAGATTTTATTATTGAAAGCATGTGAGAAGTTTCATGGTAAATCACTAAATGTGAAATTTTTCTCTTAGCTATTAATTTTCATAATAATTTTAAGGTTGCAGAGATATTCTACTTCTTGGTTAAGAGTTTGCAAGTCTATTTTTTATGAATTTATCAATCTTAGATAAGTTTATAAATTTATTGATAAAGCCTTCCTTCTATTTGCTCTTTTTTCTTTTTCTGTATTAGAATTTTTCATTTTTTATATTGTTCTGGCTCTCTGATCTTTGCTGTGGGCAAAATTTTTAGATATATCTTTACTAATGTTTCTATGGCTATACTCATTTCATTACTTAACCTGTTTAATCAGGCTTTCTTTTTTCATTTCAGCAATTACAATTTTTATATCTAGAATTCCATTTGGTTGCTCTTTTACAATTGCAGAATCATTTCTGAAAGCCTCTTGTGGCTTGCTCCATTTGTAAAATTCACCTTATTACTTTATCCATTTTTATATTCCACATTTTCACCTGACAGTTCCTCTAATTTAAGACAGTTCCACTAACTTTGGATAGTTAAATTCTTTTCCCCCTTGTTGCTGCTGCCTCACTCATGGTGCCTTGCCTCCTCATTTGCTTGATGATTTTGAGAAATTTATAGCTGACTGACCTTAATCTGGGAATATTGTGGGCTTAAAGTAGGAATGCTTTCCGTCAGCTTCTATTTCTATCAAGAGTCCTGGGATCCCATGGATCTAGAACTACATTAAACTTGGGGGGTTCTAGCTTAACTGAATACTCAGCTTCAGCTTCTTCACATGGTGCTGGAGCAAAGTTTAATGTGTAATTGCAGTAGTATTACTGGCACATGCCCTTGGAGCAATCACATTTCTCCTACTTGTTTGCCTTTCATTGCTCTTACTTTAACTCCTAGTGTGAGAGAAGGATAATAGATTTTCCTGGCTTCCTGAAAATACTGAATATGTTCAGAACTATGTTGTCCATTATTTAGTTGAATTTTTGTGAGGGACTCTCTCAGAGAAATCAGTCTGTCACATTGGCAGATATAGAATCTTCACATTCTATTGGATGATTGGTGGTTGAACTAGAATAGCATTCCTTCGGCTCTTTGAAGATATGTCAATATTTTCTAGCATTTATCTTTTTTTTAAATACTCTTTTCTTTAAAAAATTTTATTCATTATTTTCAGAAAGAAGGGCTGGGATGGAGGAATGGGAGAGAAGCATCAATGTATAGTTGCTTTTCACCTGCTTCCAGCTAAGGACCTGGCTGGAGACCTGGCTTGCAACTGGTTATGTGCCCTGACTGGGAATCAAACCAGCGACCTTAGGGTTCGCAGTGCCAATCCACTGAGTCCACTGAGTCCACTGAGTCACACCAGCCAGGGCCTAGCATTTATCTTTCACTAACAAGAATTCTGCTGCTGATGCAATTATCATTCTTTGGTAAGTAACTATGTTTTATTTTTGGTAAATTTTAACATTTATAGTTCATTATGCCATTTCTATTATATACTTAAAGTATTCCAGTAGGTAACTGGATGCACTTTTCATTTGTCATTTCTTCTTTCTTCATTTTGGCAAAAAAAAAAAAAAAAAAGAGAAAAAAGCAGTCAGCCATCATATCTTTTAATATTGCTTCTGTTCCATTTTCTTTTTTTAAAAAGATAGTATTTTAAAAAAGATTTTATTTATTATTTCCAGAGAGGGGGGAAGGGAAAGAGGCAAAAAGGGAGAGAAACATGAATGTATGGTTGCCTTTCACCTGCCTCCAGCTATGGATCTGGCTGGAGACCTGGCTTGCAATCTGGTTATGTGCCCTGGCTGTGGAATTGAACCAGCTACCTTTGGGTTTTAGGCCGGCACCTATCCACTGAGCCACCAGCCAGGGGTGTTCCATTTTTTAAAGAAGGGATCATTCCTATTCCTCCTGTCTTGGAGACTCTCAATTATTTTTCATGTCTCTCAACTGTGCCTTCCTTCCTTCTTTTCTTCCTTCCTTCCTCCCTTTATCTCTTCCTTTCCTTCTTCTCTCCCTTTCTTCCTTTTTAAAACATATTTTAACCCTCTGCCACATGTTCATAGTGAATCATCTGTCACTCTTCAAATATAATAATTTATTAACTTAAGATTATTATATTGGACTTACTAAATTTTACTTTCAATAGGTATATTTAAAATTTTTCTACTTGCTCATGTTTTGAAATATCTGTTTTTGTTTGCTTGTTCATTTTTGTTTGGTTATGCATAGCATTGGTTATCTTCATGTATTTTGGACTTCTACTTTGTACCCTGTCTTCATTGAGATATTGATTTTTCTCCCTTCTTTGCTTTTGTTTTTGTTGGCCAGTAGTTGTGTGGCTGCCACCACATGGCTCCTGGATCCTCTTTCAAGAAGGAATTGTGTATTAGCAATGCAGAGATTTTTGCTCTGAGGGCTTTTGGAATTTCACACACCATGTAGCTTGTCCAATGAGTGGCTTGTTTTAGGATCAGATTTTGGAGCTATGTGTTGCTTCCTCAATCTGCTAACTTTATGTAAGCTGAGCCCACATTTGGTTCTCCATAGCAGTTTTGCAGGTTCCAGAAGACCAGTCCTGGCTCAGTTCTAAGCAATAAACCAGGTATGGTTTCTCTTTCTACCTGGGACATGTTTAGTCCCAGATGCTTCTCCCTGTTTCTGCACCCAGAGCAAGACCTGCAGCTTTAGGCCTACTCACCACTGTTTCTCTTCCATTTTCTATTCCTAGAAATATTTTCTTAATTTTTATGGAAGCATTTGAAGTCACTTGGAGCTAAATATGAATATCCTGGGTCATATATAAATATAACATTTTATAATAATCTTTTAATGATTATTTTATGATATATAATAAAAATATTTTGAAAATGATGAGACTCAATTGGCTGTACCTGCTGTATTCAGTAATACAGTAATTATTACTGTAGACAGTAACAATTTAAAGTTGTGTAGTATTTTTCAAAATTGAAAATGTTTTTTTTCAACATAATTACTCTTAGAGGTATCTCACTGCACATCTTTCATGGATTATCTAAATATCACAATATTCTTTCATGGAAAAAGCACTGACTTCATTGTCAGGCAGAAACAGGTTCTCACCTCAGTTTTAATAGCCAAGAGATTGAGAAAATTTCTAAACTGTTTCCTCTCTGAAACCAAAGCACCTTCTCACATATGAAGGAGGGAATTAGATCAATATACAATATAATTCTTTTTCAACCTTATCCCATAAAAAGACACAAAGTACTTGGCATGCAGGTCCTCATTTATTCATCTAATGAAAGGTGTCACTAGTGAACTTGCAGTTTCCAGCTGAACCAAGATCGAGCTGCAGAATTCTCAACAAAGAATTCCTACTGATTGATTAAAAATGGCACAGCAGAAAATCAAAATATGGTTTTAGCTCTAAACTTATCCCTTTTTCTTTTTTCACCTTTTTCTAATATGCTGCTTTTATTTATTACTGTCATCCATCTAATGAATGAATGTATTCATTGGTGCAGGGAAGTGTTAATATGTCAGTTGATTTAATATTAGATATATCTCTTCTTAAACACACTAGGATATACAATAAATAATAAACAAAATCAATTCTAGTTAGGTGTCAATAACAGGCAGAAAAGAATATGATCAAGAAGTGGCTTGACAGAATAGTAGTTTAGCATAAACACACTGGAGAGAGCATTTACCAAGTGTATTCTACTAAATAGGTGTGACCAGGAAAATACAAATTTTTATGATAAAATAAAAACCTGGGTTTAATGAAGTTATGGATAATTTTTTTTTCTAACAAGAATTCCCAAGAGGAGGAAATAACAAACATTATCTCTTAAAGGTAGTTATCCATTGAACATGTTTTTTAAGAATTTTTATCAATTTTTCTGCAGAATAAAGGCTAATATGCCCACTACATTGTGCAAGCCAGTCCTCTCTGTCTGTTGATAATCACTCTTAATAGTTTCTGCCTGCACCATATCAGTTGTTAAGTATTTCTGAGAATCACTTTCTATAGAATAAATTTTAGAAAAGGCCATTTGAGAGGCTGTCATTGATGAGTTAAATATTATAAAGGATTGGGAAGATTTATTTATATTTCTATTACATTTGTTTCAAATTATTTATTTTATGCAAAATCAATTTCACTATGTATATTTACAATGTGACATATAAAATGCCAGTCTAAGCATTGTAGTTGTATAAACACATTTATTTAGGACACAAGCAATTCATGTCCAATTGTTGAGAGAAAATATTCTCAAAGAGCACATGCATGGGAGAAGTTTAAGGGTAATGACAAGATTTATTGGAGTAAAAAGAAATAGTACACCCTTGTGGAGGTAGAGTGGGCAGGCTCTAGTAGCAACTGCCCTGAGAACCTTGTTAATCCTCCAAATACTGTATTTTATTGATTTTTGGGAACAAACAGGCTTTCCTTCAAACTGCTCAACCTTTTCCTAATTTTGTACATGCTTGTCCTGGGCCATCCTTCTTTCCAACCCCTTTCCTGAAACTTCCAGGGTTTTTGTGCCCTTGTCCTCTCCTCTCCTCTCCTCTCCTCTCCTCTCCTCAGATTTTCCCAGGATAGACTCCTCACCTTTATGGTTGCCATCTTGGTTCTCCCCATGCATGTGCCTGGCAAAGAGATTCCCCTTTAATAGTGCTCTCCTCCCTTGGTAATGAATAGGAAGGAGCCTGTTGTTCCCTGGGGATCTTTCCTGTCCACTTGGATGCCCAGAGTGGCATCCAAGTGCAGCTTCCCCTCCTTCCTTAGTCCAGTTTAATTATATATCTGGCTCCATTTACTTCCTTTCTTTGTTAATAACCCTTACACAATGGAAAAATTGTAGAAAACACAAATGAGCAAAAAGATAAAACTTTATGTTTAAAAAATTAATTTGGGATGTTTTCTCTTATTCCTTCTGAGAAGTACAATTAAAAGCCCTGGACACTATACATAAAGCAAACATAAAAATATCCTAAAAGGTGGAGAGAGGAAGGCAGGCCAGCAAGGGACCTTGAGACCAGGAAACAATACAGTGGTGAATTCCTTGGATTTTCCTTTTGTCTCATCAGACTTGGAGTTGAAGAAGCCATCAGTCTGAAACACTAAAGGCAGAGATAAAAGATAAAAAAATTTCATTTAGTCTTTTAAATCACTCAAGACACTGCAATCTCACAACTTTGCCTCTAAAGAATACTTCCCTTTCAAAAGTCACCATTGAATTCTATACCGCTAAATTCAGCTCTTATATAATCTAGTACATTTCCATTGCTGCTTGAGCAAATTACCACAAAATTAGTGCCTAAAAGCAACATACATTTACTGTCTTACAGTCCTGGAGGCCAGAAGTCTGATATGAAATGGCAGGGCTTCATTCCTTTTCTCTAGGGGAAAATCCATTTCCTGGTATTTTCTGGCTTCTAGAGGTCATTGGTATTTGGCTCATCTCACTGTCACTTGTTTCCATCCTCAATTTTCCTCTACCTTTAACCCTTCTACTTCTCACCCTTGAGAACCCTTATGACTACATTTGGCTTACTCAAATAATGATCTAGGAAAATCTCCTATCTTAGTATCCTTAACTTAATCATACTTGTCAGAGTCCTTTTGCCATGTAGGACATTATATTCATAGTTTCTGAGGACTAGTACCTGGATATTTCGGGGCAGGGAACATTATTTACTTATTTAGAAAAATATTTTATTTTATTATTTTTAAAGAGAGGGGAAGGGAGAGATGCAGAGAGGGAGAGAAACATCAATGTATGGTTGCCTTTCACCTGCCTCCAGCTATAGACCTGGCTTGCAGCCGGTTATGTGCTCTGGCTGGGAATTGAACCAGTGACCTTTGGTTTGCAGACCAGTGCCTATCCACTGAGCCACCAGCCAGGGCCTGGGGGGTGGGGCATTATTATGGCTACCAAGTGTGACATGAGTTTCTTAGGATTCCATGACACTCATTGCTTTATTTTATATTCCTTAAGTGTCTTGCGATTTCTTCTCAATGTCCTTTTTAGGTTTTTATTGTCTACGCTTCTCTTTATTATTGGGGCTTCTCAAGTTTTCTTCTTAGCCCTGTTATCCTCCTAGATGATTAGGATTATTCTCTACACAAATCCTAAAAAATCTCTATTATATTTCTGACTCTGATATTGAACACTCACACAAATAGTGCAGACATCTCAAACATGGCATATACAAAACTAAAATCATTTATGCATTATCAGCAAAGCATCATTTTGCATTCAGTTAATGCCATCTACATGTAATCTTCACCTAAATCAGAGAAGTTATTCTTAATTCCTCCATCTCCTTCACTTACCAAAATCAATGAATCCACAACTCACATAAAAAATTTCTCAATAAACATCTCTTTGTGAGTATAGCCACTCCCCAGTCTAGATGATTTTGCGTTTTCCTTATGTAACTGAACAAAAACAGAGATTTGGCTGCCTGTCACCACAAAAGCCAAACTCATAAGGTAGATGATGGTACAAAAGCAAAGAGGTTTTATTTGGTTGCTGTGTAACCTAGGAAAACAGGGGACTTGCTAAACAAAGTTCATCTCTTCTTTCTACCATGGAAAAAGTCCAACCAAGTCCTCTGGAAGGCCAAGATAAAAGCCAATGTCCAGAATTCCTGCTACTTTAAAATGGTAGCTGCTAAACAGTCTTAGTCCCCAACCAGGTAGTTTAGCTTATTCCTAAATACTGTCCATTTCAGGCTTCTTCTGGGACCTGCTTGTGGAGTTTTCATGGCCATGGGCCACACGGCTTTAGGGCCACATGGTCGTGTGCTCCTGAGAGAGCATGCAAACACATGGTAAGAGCATTGCTTGGTAGGCAAGAGCGAACTTCTTTGTTCTCCTGGGATTATATTAGCTTGGATTTGGGACGGACCAGGTGATTTTTCAAAATGACCAATCAACTTCTCAAACTTTTGCATGCTTCAGGAAGGTCCACCTCTCAACCAGTCCCTTTCTTCCCAGGCTAGATTGACTGGACTCTTTGGTCTGTATCTCCCCTGTGCCATGTTGACTTCTACAGTGCATGCGCCTAACTTTCCTGATCCCACCCCAAATCTGGTACAGGAAGGGAAGAAAGGCATTTTTGGTTCTATCCAGTTATCTTGCTGCCAAGCTGATCCTCATATCATCAGCTATAGTCCTCACTTGTAAACCACAAATCAAATCTTGTCACATTTGTATTTAAAATCCTCTAATGACTTTTTTCATTGATGTTTGGAATATAGGCAAAACTTTGCTCAACTTGGTGTGAAAACTCTTGTATATTGAGGCCACTGGCTACCTCTCTAGCTTTATCTTTCATTTTACTTTTTTACTTCCTTGGATGCTCTAATCAATCTCTCTCTGAGTTTCTCTATATCTCTATCATCTAACTACCCGCTCTGACCTTCCAGCATGATGCTTATGTTATTTTTTCCCTCTAGGGGATATTTTTCTCACATGTCACATCACTAACTGCTATTTTCTTTTCTTTTCTTTTCTTTTTTTTTCTTCTAGATTTCTAGTCCCTCCAGAAAACCTTTTCTGGCTGAGGTCAGGTAAAAGTTATCTTTTTAAAAGCTTCTATGTCACTCGATGTACTTTGTTTTAAACAATCTTATGCTCTTTTATAATTGCCCATCCATACTAAACTGTAAATACTGTGAGGGCAAGCATAGACTTTATATACTAGGTGTCCTTTAATTATCAGTTGGAAGAAGAAATAAGAAATTATAATATTGTATAAATACTAATTGGGTATGAAGGATTGCAAATTTAATTTCCTTTGAAAAATAGGAACATCTTTCAGAATAAAGATCTCATTTGTCTCAATAAGAGAAAAAGAAACAGTGCTATACTTTTTATTTCTTAAATATCAAACATATTATTGATGGATTGATATTTTAATTTATAAAGGATTTCTCTCTATCAATGATCTATATTATAACAAAATTAGTTCAGTCATCAAACAAACTCTCATGTTGGTTTCAGACTTGGCAAGCATTGTTTTGAATTACTTGACTATGTCAGTGACTGTCTGTAAACTGAGCATGAAACAATTGCTGAACTTAATCTCAATTCCATAAGATTAGGGTCATTAAAAAATACCATTGATTCCTTGATGGCAATAACTACAAAGGTTTAGGTTCAGATTTTGCATCTTCATCTCGATAGTATCTCTATAAGCTTAATGCATCTTAGGTTGGACTTTTAAATTTTATGAACTAAATACTAGAGTTATAAATTGCCTGGAAATAGTCTGTATGTTAAAACTGCCAACCTCCAAGCCTCTGTATTCTTTGGTGTCCCATTTCCTTGACTTTGAGTTTAGAACAAGAGATATTAAATTCCTAACTCAAAATAAGAAACTACAAGGGATATGCTCCAATATAAAAACTGTTCAAAAACAATAAACATTCCAGAAACTGTATAACTTTTGCAGATGATTTATTCACCCACTTTATCTAATCACAGTTTTTTTTTGTTTTGTTTTGTTTTGTTTTTGTGATAGAGGAAGATTGCTTCCTTGAGGCAAGAAAGCAATTCAGAGGTCCTGACAAACAAGAGGCTGCCTCAGGGAAAGAGCTTCAATAAACACTCAGAACTTCTTCCTTGGGAAGAAAACCTTTCAACATAAACATAAAAAGACAAAAAGTGGTGTGAGTTAATGGCTTTGGTCCACATAATTTGAAATTACATCTTTTTCTTTCTGGTCATTTAAAAATGCTTCAGCTGGCTGCAGCCATCAGGTAAACCAAGATGAGCACTTACAAGTACACCCAGTAGCGATGGAGGAAGCAACAATCTGATGTGATGCGCTTCTGTCTCAGGGTGCGCTGCTGGCTGGATTGACATCTATCTCTCTGTGCTGCACTGGCCCTCATCACCACCACCCAGCCAGATAAGGCCCGTAGGCTGGGTAACAGGCCAAGCAAGGTTATGTCATCTATCAGATTCATGTGTGCCACAATGGCCACAAATGCCCTGTTCCTAAGGGTGTGACCTATGGCAAGACTGTCCACCATGGTGTTAACCAGCTCAAGTTCCCTGGAGCCTTCTGACTGTTGCCAAGCAGTGAGCTGTGTGCCACTGTGGGGCTCTAAGAGTCCTGAATTCTCACTGGGTTGGTGAAGATTCCACATACAAGTTCTTTGAGGTTATCCTCAATCGACCCATTCCATAAGGCTATTGGAATGAATCCTGACACTCAATGGATCACCAAACTGGTCCACAAGCACAGGGAGACGCGAGGGCTGATCTCTTCAGGGGCCACAAGAACCCTGTGGTCTTGGAAAGGGACACAAATTATACCACACTATTGGTGGTTCCCTCCCGTAGCTTGGAGAAGGTGCAGCACTCTGAAGCTCCACCATTACTACTAATCTAAGTGATGTTTGTAAAATTCTTACATAATAAACAAGTTATGACAGTCAAAAAAAAATGCTTCATATATATGTTAAAAAGTGTTCTTACTACTACTGCTCCAGTATAGATGAAGCTGATCCAATCTTAAATTTTATACTCAAGCCAGAGTTGCTCAGGTTTCAGAAAGTCAAGAATAATATGAAGTAACTGTTAAGTCAAATTAAGAAGGAATTATAGAAAAGAATCTATGATACCAGGGGGTCTTTAAAATAAAAGAAATAATAAAGACCAGCTTAGTGGAATAAAGGAAAAGGCATTTTAATTTTAATAAAAATCTGTATACCAATCTTGGGCAAGTAATTTCTGTTGCTAAAATAACCACTTATTCATTTGTAACAGAAGTTTCTGCCTGGGCAATCAGTGAAGATAACAATTGCCCATTTCAGTGCATTTTATATTTTCTAACATATTCTGAGTCAAAATATCAAGGGTAAAAGAAATGGGAGTGGGGTTTTTCTGTGAGAGGTAGTAAACATTTGCTAGTTTACAGTGATGTTAATCAAGAGCATCAATTCTCCATATTTGTCTCTAATAGCTGTGAAAAAGCAGTGAAATTAGTGTTAGCCCCTATTAGCAAATGTGTATAATCCCTAGTCTACAACCCAACTTTAAGATCTCAAATATTTGGATCTATGACTATTATGCCTAAGAGTATAAACAGATGTTGGAAGAGAAAAGTGTTAGGAATTACTGACCTGGAGTGAGTTGTTGTCTAGTTTCTAAATAGAAAATAAATTCTTGAAGAGGTCTTCAATGTGGAGAAAATTATAAAAACATTAAAGCAGGCACCATTTGATGATATTTTATTTAAATACCAAAGTTTTTTTATAGTTTGAAATGCTCAGGACAGAACTCTTTAAAATGTCATGGATGACAGCTTTGTAAAACTGTGTGAACCTATCACCCTTGGAAAATGTTAAACATTAATGGTTCTAAAGAAAGTGAATGCACACTACAAAGATAGTCAAAGCAGACCAACGTAAGAAGCAGAAACAAATAAGAAGGGGAGACAAAGAAATAAACCCTCAGCAAATGGAAAGGAGGAATCCCCAGGAAGAGTGCAAAATGAAATAGAGGCAAGTACCCTATCAGACATGGAATTCAAAATAATAGAGAAGCTCAATGAGCTCAGCCAGTTCAAAGAAAACTACAAACAACTCCGGGGGAACTACAAGGAACTCCAGAAAATCTACACGGGACTTACTGAGAACTACACTAGCATTAAAAAGGACATAGAAGCCATCAGTAAGAGCCAGGAAGAAATGAAGAATACAATTTCTGAATTGAAGAACACAGTAGTAGGAATCAAAAGCAGGCTAGAGAAAGCAGAGGATCAGATCATCGAGCTGGAGGTCAATGTAGAAAAATATTCCCAGGCAGTGCAACAAAATGAAAAAAGACTAAAAAAGAATGAAGAGGTTTTAGGAGAGCTGCAGGACAACATGGAACATAAGAACATCCATGTCATAGGGATACCAGAAGAAGAAGAGGAGGAGCAAGGGATAGAAAACCTGTTTGAAAAAGTAATGACAGAAAATTTCCCCAACTTGAGGAGAGAAAATGTCATGCAAGCTTAGGAAGCACAGAGGGTCCCAAGGAAGATGAACCCAAACAGGCCCACTCCAAGACACATCATCATGAAAATGGAAAATGTCAAAGATAAGGAGAAAATCCTAAAAGCAGCAAGAGAGAGACAGCTAATAATATACAAGGGGCTCCCCTAAAGTTATCAGCTGATTTTTCAACAGAAACACAACAAGCCAGAAGGGAATGGCAAAAAATATTTCAAGCAATGAAAAACAAAGGCCTGCAACCAAGAATACTCTACCGAGCAAGGCTGTCATTCAAAATGGAAGGTGAAATAAGAAGCTTCCCAGACAAAAGAAGTCTAAAAGAATACATCTCCACAAAACCAGCATTGAAAGAGATGCTAAAGGGTCTGCTTTAAGAAGATGAAGAAACACCCTGGCTGGTAGCACAGTGGTTAAGGCGCCGGCCTGCCAACCCCAAAGTTGCAGGTTCGAGTCCCCAGCCAGGGCACATAACCAGGTTGCAAACCACGTCTCCAGTCAAGTCTGTGGCTGGAGGCAGGTGAAACGCAACCATACATTAATGTTTCTCTCCCTCTCTGCCTCTCTCCCCTCCCCTCTTTCTAAAAAATAATGAAATAAAATATTAAAAAAAAAAAAAAAAAAAGAAGAAGATGAAGAAACAGAGAGACACACAGGAACACAGGTACAAAGATAAATGGATTAAAAGCACCAATCAAAAGACATAGGGCAGCTGAATGGATAAGAACCACCTTTAACTTATGAATAGTTTAAAGTGATCTTGTTAAAATAAAATAATGTGGATGTATATTACAAAGAAGACATGCTATCTTTCTTATTCACTGTTACAAAATATGTGCTTATTTGTGGGTGTGTAATATATAGATTTTGATAGCAATTTATGTTTTAAATAGCAACCAACTGGTCATGAGTGTGTTGTGAAGTCAGTCAATCTTTTTTTTTTTTTTTTTTAAAGATTTTATTTATTATTTCCAGAGAGAGGGGGAAGGGAGAGAGGCAGAGAGGGAGAGAAATATCAATGTATGGTTACCTTCCACCCACCTCCAGCTACAGACCTGACTGGAGACCTGGCTTGCAACCTGGTTATGTTGCCCTGGCTGGGAATCGAACCAGTGACCTTTGGGTTCACAGGCTGGCACCTTATCCACTGAGCCACCATCCAGGGCAAGTCAGTCAATCTTTTGGTTAGAAATGATGCTGAGAATGAAGACCAATTTGGATGGAATTTGCAAACTACTAAACTATATTATTTTTGTACATAGACAATACATATTCTCATATTAGCATGTAAATTAGATGAGATTCCTTTAAAGTAGGTAGTGGAAATACACATTTGCAGTTATGAAGGCCCCCAAACTGGGGATGCTTGGGAAAAGGAATTAATGTTATAGTAAACTTTATTATTGAAATGTGAACATACCTAATCCCTACCTCAACAGACTCTTCAATAGTTCAGGGGTTAGTTAAGGACCACATAGGAAGTCAACCACAAGTTCAAAAAATAGCTAGAACACTATTATACAAAATTATTTAAATCCTACGGATTTTTATTTTTTTACCTCAACTTAGTAGACATCATAATTTCTACTCTGGGGACCAGCTGAGCACTGCAAGTGCCATTTTTCTGAAGGCTTCAGCTTGTAAAACACTTGTAGAGGAAAAAACAGAGGGTATTGAAAGAAGTAAGACCTGTGCACAGCCTAAATAAATAAATAAATAAGTAATCCTACTATTTAAGATGGAAAACTCCAAAAAGAGTAAGTTGTAGTTCCCGTAGCTTAAAATGAAGTTGAGTTGTATTATTGGAGGGGGGAGGATCTGACTCAAAAACCAAAATCATTTTTTACTATGGGTTTGGCACTGTCTCTAGGACAACTTTCACAAAAGTGAGTTCTGCAATGCATCATTTCTGTGATATATTTCACAAAAATAGCATTCCAGAATAAAATAAGTATTAAAGAAGAAAAAATATGCTTAATTTTGCTACAATATATCTAAAATACTATCATTTAACATGTAATAATTATGTAAGCTATTGGCACATTTCAAATTTTTTGTATTAACTCTTCAGAATCCAGTATGTACTTTAAGGATGTGTAAAAATATATATGTGTCTAAATGTTTTTTTGCATGTGTTTGTTAATATTGTAATTCATATTACTTGAAAGTAATTCTTTTCGCAAATGAATTAACAGGCATTTTGGAACAATGAAAAGAAATCTTTGTATTAATATGATTTGAGAAGCTGACAGAAGGCAGTAATTAAATGGTGAATCGTCTGGATGTGAAAGGGAAAAAAAGTACACATTGGTGGTTACAGAATAGACAGGGGGATGTTAAGAAGAATAAAGGAAATGGAGAAGCCAAAGAACTTATATGCATGACTCATGGACATGAACTAAGGGGGGCATTGCTGGAGGAAATGGGGTACTGGGTGGAGGGGGCAAAGGAGGGGGGGATTGGGAAAATTGTAAGAGCAAAATAAATAAAATATATTAAAACAATAAAAATAAAAAATAAAAGGAAAAAGAAAGAAAGAAAGTGAATGCAACTATTTTGAATTTAATAGGAAATTTAGGTGATGTTTTTTTAACTGAATGTATTACCACAGAGAGGTCAAAAGGAAATTTATGTTATGTTAATATAACTCTTCAAAGAGAATTAACTGATAAACAAGATGAGCAGATAAAGAGTTAGATATTTGTGTTCAGAATTATTGAAAGGAAGAACTGAAGTTTAAACCAAGAACGGAGAGGTGGGGATATTGATATTGCCAGCTTCTCACACTGTGTATAGCTATTATAAAATACGGGTAATTGATAATGTGATCACAAATTTCACAGCTATGAAATGAATGCATTCTTTAACTGAAGATCATAGCAAAGGAATAAGAAAATGTATTCAGATTTTATCATTATAATTGGAAGACTCTAGCTCAATACTTCTCTGGTGTTTTCTTTCTTTACTAATTGTATTGGGTGCCTTTGATTTTTGGACCATGAAACACACCAAAATTTTAATATTCAATTTATCTTGTCCTTCTCTTCAAGAATAGTCTCAGAGGTGTTTTCAAAACATTGGAATCAAAAACTGAAAAATCCATCTCACACCTTCTCTTTGATCCTATTTTATATGTCCTTGAATGCTCTGTCCATTTTGAAAAGTAAATGGAGTTTTGACTTTGTATTGTTGCTGTTCCAGTATGATTTTCAAAGATATTATACTAATCCTTTATATTTCACCAAAACATTTTTTGTATTTTTTTCCCTTTCTCAGTTATTAAATGAACACCCCAAGACTCATTATGTTTTGTAGTATATTAATCTTATTTTGACTAACAGACTTACTTGTGAAAATCCTAAACTTTTTAGGGAATAAGGGATAGATTCATTCCAGCCTGAAAGGGCATTAATGTTTTCAGCATCATAACAATTTCCAACTCTTTAATATACTGTTAATTAAATCATCAACTAGATATATCCTGTTCATTGCTCTTTTAGATTAAAATAAATTATAGCGAAAGCAAACACAACTTAATTGGCCTTAGATAAATTGTTATACTGTTACTACAACAGTTCTCTTGGAATTTAGTAATCATAATTATGCAAATCTTAATTAGGTAATTATTGTTGTACAGTTTTTCTTGGCTAAAGGGGGAAAATTCATCTGCATAATCAGCCATATCATGCTGTGTCAGAAACCTGAAATCAAAAAAAATTTCAGAATAGTTTTTAGAGTGCTTTATTATTTACAGGAGTATAATTCCTTAAACAACTAGCAGAGAAAAAGTCTGAAAATACTTCTTACTTCAATATTCGTTCTTTTCTGTAGTTGCCAACGAGTTGCTCTGATTTGTCAGAATAAGTCTGATGGAGGGAAGACAAGTCATCATGCATGGATGAATTTCCATCATAGTAGACACCAGATAAAAGAAGCTTTAGATTTTTGTTCTTTCAACAAAGTCATAATAAACTTTTGCCTTAGCCTATCAGAAGTTGAGTTCATCAATTACATTTCTCCTTTTAATTTATAAAAATTATGGATGGAGGAGAAACTCATTCTTTCTACTATAACAAACTATCCATACCTGGAAATTTACATATACTGAATACATACCACATGATGGAAGAATGTGCACTTAAACAAATTGAGTTAATAAAAAAATTTACCAAAATACTAATAAAAACAAAGACAGGTATTCTAGGAGATAACTTGAATAAACCAGAAAAGCAGCTCAACATGGATGGACGCATCTCAGGGTTTAGGGTGGAACAGCTTGCGGCTTGGACATAGTAGATAGAAATGGATGCCTGAGCCAGGATAGCTTTCAGTAAGATGGTCACAAGGGAAAAACAATCTGTTCTGAGTTTGAGCCTTGCAAAGCCGGAATGCTCCTGTCTAGGAGATGTAAGTTTAGGTGTCATTTAAAATTTTTTTACAAATAGAATTAATGAAATGGCTTTAAAATCCTCCTGGTTCCTTCATCAGTGAGTTGAATAAATCTTTTCACAAGTTTATTTTGTGAACCCCGAGAAAAAAGACATTCACTAAGAAGGGCAGCTGGTGACTGGGCTCAAATTTTAAGAAAACAGAGCCTCGCAGCCATTTCTGCACCAGGGGCTTTTCACACAAACTACACTTAAGATGAAAGCCTGCCCTGAGATGCTGCCTCTACACTGAACTGCCTGCCTACACTGTGTTTCTGCCACTTGAGCTAGCCCTATAAAGGAGCTCCTGGTATCCTATTTCAACTAATAATACTAAGGCTTTCCTTATCCAATTGGAGCTACAAAGCTCTGAGCAACCAGAGCATCTCTATTCTGACCAATCAGGCCAGTGCCTTTTGGGCTAGGCAAACTGTGAGGATTTGAAGTGCTTATTTGCATGATCACAGACTAATCAGGGATCAGGAGTGGGGACTTCTGTCTTTGTAAGCCAGGTCCTTTTTTGCTCTGGAAATTTCCTTCCTTTTTTACTAAAAGCTGAAGAAGACTGCATTTCCCCACGTAGAGCTGAAACACTACAAATGTCTCCACAGAGCAGATAGGCACGGACCTGCACAGCAGCAGAGAGGCAGACTAAAGCAGAGCTGGGAGAGCTCACCTGCTTAGCAGAAGGGGAAACCGGGCCCAGGAATGCTTGGCTCTAGAACTGCCTCACAGCCCAGTTGGGTCACCATTGAGCAGTTTTGCACTGAATAAAGTTTCCTTTTTCACCTCATCCCAAATTGAGGATTCCTGTTGGGGCTGAATTAGCATTGACTGTTGGCTGTGAAACCTAACTCATATTTGTAAATTTTGAACATTGTGCTTTGATAACTTCAGAGGTTCCATCAAACTATTCAAATAAATGCAAATTTCAGAGTCAATAAGACTATGCAGCCTGAGAATAAGCATAATATTTTCCTGGCTTCTGAAGCAAATCTTAAATTGCACTAGAACTTTCACTGATTCTTTGTTCCTCACAACCCCAGATTCTGTGTTTTAGTTTGTATTTCTGATACTGGTTTTTAGGTAACCCAGAAGTTACTTGTCAAGAATGTTTGTGAATTAGGTTTTATGGTCCGCGTATTTGATGATCTTCTGGTAGAGACCTGTTCTGTTGGGTGAGAGATGACAGAAAATTTAGTTTGTGGGTTTGCTTGTTTATTCAGGGATATATCAAGTTCCACTGGAAAGGTAGAGAACTCTGTGAGTTCTAGATTTGTGAGTTTTAATCTCTGTGTTCATTTCAATTCATAACTAAGCATATAGAACTAAAGCTACAAGCTGTATCTATGTATCTGTAATTGAGAAAAGCTTTTACTCATTAAAAAATATTTTCTAACATCTGGAGAAATAACAAAATAAAGTAGATATAAACCCTCTGTATTTAAAAAAAGAGCTGTATTTGATTGGTTTGTTGATTGGTTAAGTAAACGAGGTTTACTTAAGACTAATAGGAAGGAACATAAGAATCCCTAAAGAGCACTCACCACTCACCATCTTCCCTGAAGACTGAATAGCACCTCCCAGGAAGGGGTGGGGGGGGGTTGGGGGTGGTAGTTATCCAGGAAGGCAGATGGAGGCGGTACAGGTGGTGCAGTCAGATGACTTACCCCTGGGCCTTGTGCGGACTAAAAGCCAGTAGGGCAGAATAGCGAGGACCAGCCTTGCCTGAAGGAGACCACCACAGACTGTGGATGGCTTGTAGCCTTGAACAGACTGCCTAAAGCTATAGTGGGTGGTGGTGCTCTGACATGGTCTGTAACTGTCCACTAGGTGCACTGGCCCTGGGGTTTCTTAGGTGGTGCAGGCCAGGGTCAGCCCCAACCTGTGTTTTGCCCATGGCCACCCTGCCTGAGCTATAAAGTAACCTGAGATGATTTTAACTTGTGCTGGGCTTGGAGATTCCTAGGTGAAGCTGAGCTGTGAAGCTAGGCTGGTTGCTGCTAGTGCCAAGCATAGAGATCAGAGAGACCAGCTGTTGCTTGTTTGACAGGATTTAGGAAGCTGTGAAGCAGGAGCCAAGACCAGCCATTTAAATGGAAAAGCAGCTGGGTTGGGCTGTAAATTGGGTGGGGCGGAGTCTCTGGGGATCTCTAAAGTGGGTCATAAAGTATTAGCCAGGTTGATGGAGGGTCAGATATGCACCAGCTTGCTGGCTCTGTGACTCTGGGGGACAAGGGTTTAAAAAAAGGACAATCGCCTCTGCTGGCCTTGATCTCAGACCATCAGTTTCTGTCTGTATGCTCCTGTTGTCTTTCAAGCTGCTACATAGATGCTGGAGCTCTGAGGAAGTAAGTCTGAGTAGGTGAGTTTGTAGGCGAGTTCTTTAAGAGGCACTGCTTGGGGCTCCAGCAGTTTCTTCCAACTCAATCTCCACTGGTTTTTGCAGCCAGTTGTGGGACTTATTTTCCTGGCACTGGGGTGCCCAGTGTTGGGCTGAGACTCATTACTCCAGAGATATCCCTTCCAAATTTTTATCTACCACATGTGGGTCTGGGACCAGCCTGTTCCACATCTGTGCCCCTCCTATCAGTCTGGATGGATGTGGTTTCTTAAATTCCTTAGTTGCCAGACTTCCATTCAACTTGATTACTGATGGTTCTGAGTGATGGTTGTTCTACAGTTTAGTTATAATTTTGATGTGATTGTGCAAAAAAGCAGGCCATGTCCATCCACCAAAAGTTCAATTTTGATACATTTTAGTGCCTCTGCTATTTTTTTTTTTTTTTTTTTTTGGTGGTTGTCATTGTTTGTTTTTAAATTTCACTTCTTCCACATTGGCAAAATGTCTCCCTTTGCAGACTTTTTCCATCCAGGGAAACAAAACAGAAGAAAGTCTCTTAGGGCAAGATTGGGTGAACAGGGAGGGTAGGGCACAAGGGTCAGGCCATTTTTGGTTAAAAACCACTGAACACTCAGCGTAGTATAGGCAGGTTTGCTCAGGTGTGCTCATAAATCACCCATCATGAAATGCAAACACTTGAGTCTTCAAAAAATTTACTGAACCCAACTGCAGCCTCTCACAGCAACGTCAACTGAAACACTGGCACAGAGGGGTTCCCAGAACACTCACCTAGTGGGGAAGCCTGCAGTAGAAGAAGCCCACCCTCCAGAAGCTAATTCCATTTTTTGTTGGGTTTCTCCTTGGATATTATACATACCCATGTTTATTATTTTGCATACAGAGTTGCTATACATTTGTTTGGTGAATACCTTGATTTGCCACAGAGATCTTTCTTTAAGATTAAAATGTTTATTCATCCTGAGTTGAAAGTGCTGCTAAAAGAAGGCCCTTAGCCCATTTACAGGAGTGTCTCAATGACCAAAATGTGACTTTCCCATAGTCACATTTTCCAAGGGTAGCTTACATCCATTGACTAATCAAATGGGGGCATGTGAAAATACTTTATGCCAATTTGGGACAACCCTCAATGGCCATCTCAGTCCTAAGATGTGTCATTATCTGCATCTCAGCTCTACCTCTTCCCCTACTCCAACCCTTCCACAGTCTTTATCCTAAAATCACTCCCTAATAATTGTGCATTGTGCTCATTTTCATATCTGGATCTGCTTCTTAGAAAATCCCGGATGGTGTACTTTGTGTTATTTCTATCTCTGAGTGTACATATGTATGCATGTATCTATCCATTTATTCATTTTAAGAAAATGTAAAAAGGATGTGTGCATTATGTGCATTTATAAATTTTTAATATGCCAAATGACAGTTCTCTATTATCTACCTTCTAGTTTTATGAAATAAAAATTAGTTACTTTGTCCAAAGTTATAAAGGGTGTAAGTTACTGCAGCTCTACTTTGAGTAATAGTGCCAAGAAATGTAAGGTTCTGAGATTTTTATTTTTGTTTATCAAGAGAAAATATGAGCTAATTGGTCTTACAGAAACATGTGTTGATGTAGAACAGTCTGTACCCTGGAGAATGTAATAGAGAATTTTCCTGAGGAAATTACAAATGTGAGGATAATACTTGGCGGAAGCTTCTGAAAACAGAGTCTAGATACAATTCTTTGGCAACTGAGCAACAATTCAGGAAGGAGGACTGATGTTAATTACAACTAAACAAATCTTTCTTATTTCCGGGCGTCTGTCAATGTAGGGTTATTGAGCGGTAATTATTTTTCAAAAGACAGAAAATAGATGCAATTAGCTGAGCCTCCAACTGATTTATCATCACCTTTTCGCACATATCATCACATCCAGAACCTTATGACTATCACCATTTTTTATTGGAATCATTAACAATAGTTTTATCATTTCTAGTAGTCCAAGTTTGTTAACAGCCTTATCTCTGGTTAGCACTGCTGCCTCATCCCTGTGCTCCTCCTCTTGCCTGCGCCTGCCACTCACCTGCAGACCATGCAGGCAGCCTCTGATGGGGAACAATCTCTGTGCTTTTGGTCTAAGACACAGTCAAGTGGCTAAAAAGGCAGACACTGCATCCAGTCCAGCCCTTCATTTACTTGTCCACTTTCAAAGTGTGTGACCCACAGTAAATGACTTTATCACTATGTTTAATTTCCTCATCTGTGAACTGAGAGTAACGTTAGTGCCTTCCTCATTTGGTTGTGAGGGAATTATGTGGAGAATGCTTGGTTTATAGTGGCTCAGATATTCTTTGGTGCTCTGTTATTGGGTAGCAATGGCATATTCCCCTTTTGGGAATCTTCTCCATTTTGCACTCCAAATCTATTACACATTTGGGAGTATATCAAATGTGTGTGTTTAAACATTTCAAATTCTACTTAAGGGATATGTATGTATAGTAAAGGCATTCATTTTGATAGAGGACTTGTGCATGTAGATTATTGCATGATTGCTAAGAAATTAATGGCAATTTTATTACAAGTGTTCCTTTGCCTAGAGATAAAATAGTTGCCTGGAAGTATCTCTACAAATTTTTCATTGAACAATTGAAGGATAGATATAAACATGTTTCTTCCTATAAAAAGAATTGAATGGGTAGAAGGCCAAAAGTAAAGAGGTATCTTTTGTGTGTGTGTGTGTGTGTGTGTGTGTGTGTGTATGTGTGTGTCTGGTACTCTATAGGAAGAACATCCTGAAACTCTCTGGGACTCAGCCCCAGGTGAGACTCAGGAGAGGATGGCAAGTGTGAGGAAATGCAAGGCTTGTTCACGTTCAGTCCCTCACTTTGACTGTCACTGTCATGACCCGGATTGCTGAGTGCTTAGCCCAGCTGCTGTGTCCATAGTTCTCACAAACTGCAGAAAGACTGCAGGAAGTCTTTATACAGTACATATTTGTTTTCCCAGTGATTAATGGCACCTTTGTTTTGGGGTGCTAAGTAATGGGCTTTCCATGTATAAACTTACTGAGCATTAGTTAATTCCTATAATGCACACCAGCAGTGTGATTAAAACTAATTACCATTAGATAAATCTGATGAACTAGTTATCAGTTAACCTTCCCAGGTACAATTTTTCTTGAAAGCAGTAAAAATAACATCTTTATAGAGTCCCCCAAAATGTGTACTGTAAGTCAGTTGTCATAGTTAAAATGGAATGTTTGACAGTTGTGGCGATAAGCAATATAACATATGGGAGAATGTTCTGGGTGTCATTTTTTAAACTTTTGACACAATTTCCCATCACACGTTGATTTCAAAACCCTCATTATCCCCAAAAATATCTCTTTTATTTGTTTGTTGTCCTTGATTCCTCATTAGATTTCCTTCACTTCCTGTGGACACCGTACTTTATCTACTCTTCTTTACATCTAAATGTTTCTTTATTATCTTAAGCCCAGTGGGGGGAAGAAAGGTACGAAACCAACAAAACATGTATCAGTTAACTAAAAGACAACACAATTTAAATATGTGTACATAGAACTCAAGACTATCATTTGGTTCTTTTCTGCTTAGTCACTATATCTGGCATATTTGTCATTTTCTTGTCATTCTTTTTCTACAGTACTATGTTGGTCTGGGACTTTTTATCTTTTGCCCATATTATTGCAATAGCTTATACAAATTTTCATATTATTTTATAAGTACTTACCTTTTGTATCAATAAAAATAGGATAGAAACTACAATAGCAGGATGTGTGATAAATGCTTCTTCACAAAAGGGGGAACATCAATAAATATATACTTTCCTAGTGTTCAATGTGTCAATAAGCATATACTTTACTAGTATTTAAAGAATCCATAGTTTATACTTGATTGATGTTCTAGGAAATCCCAGTACAATCAACAAATAGAAAGGATTTTATTGTCAATAAGTCAGTGAAACTTAGTTGTCTCATTTTTCCAACTTAAGTGGTATTTAGCCTGCATGCAGTCTCTTTACCAGGGGAAAGGGTGGGAAAAACACCAGCAATATCATATATGATTGATTATACATAGAAGTACAAGAATATTGGGAATTTCTACACTTTATATGTGAGGCAGTGCTCTATATTATGGGATGCATTTATAATTTTAATACAGAAATAACTAACAGTTTAAAATAAAAATTTTAATACACTCTCATGATTAATATTTATCTTTCAACCACTATGAAACTCAGACCATTATTAAAAAGAACCTTTCCGTCTTCTTTTACTCTAAGTCAGGCTCTTGCAGATCTTTCACAATTTCTGTTTTGAGGTTAGGTGGTGCTGTTGTATTAAAGTTGCAGGTTTCTGTGAAAAAGAGCCAAAGCAGGGCTCCATTTTCATAAAACTGTCAGATATGTCCATGCTGGACAGAATGTCATAACACTCATACTTATTCCCCACTTGTCCTGCATCTAAGCAAGATCAGTCAAAGTGACAAAGTGGAAGAGGTCATCTGGGATCCATGCTTTTTCCATAGCTTGTTCCAGCAGCTGGTTCCTGACACTAGAATAACAAGAATATTAGCCTTGGTAGCTAAGAAGCTATGGAAGAATTTCAGGGTAATTGGATGTCTTTTACATAATATAACCTCTGAATCATGTGTATACCCTATGCCAACCAAACTTTATGTTCTCAAGATTTGATGACTTGGCTAAAAACTCTTTGTACTTGTTGACTTGTTTAGCCCTCTGGTTCAACAGCTTCATTGTTGATATGAACCCCTGCATATTGAGCCTGCACTTTGGGGAGAATTTGAATATCAATTTCAATTGTACGTCTCCCCAGTGCTTAGAACCTTACTTTTTGATTTTTAATCTCCAATCCTTGCTATTATGCCTAGAAGCTTCTTGTGCATGAATTCCTGCATGCACTGGTGTTCCATGGATGGAATTGTTGAGAAACCTCTGAAAAGATTCAACATATCTGTTGTGATCAGAAAACAAGCTCTTCATGGAAGATGCCATATTTGGTATTCTCTGAAATTGCTTGCTAATAGGTTCCCCTGTCTCTAGTTTATACCTTTGCTAATTTATTTAGTATGGCTAATACAATACCTCATTTTCATCTTGACCATTTTGTTGCTTAAAAACTGACAGTGTCTATAACTTATTGATCAAAATAAAACTCTTCAGCCCTTCTCCCTTACAGTCAAGTACTGAGTTCTGGCCAATGGAGTGTGGGCAGAGGTGATGTCCGCATTTTCAGGCCTGGACCACAAAACCTTCTGCCCCAACTTGCCACAGGCTTTCTGTCGTTCTGAATGTAGGACACTATTGGAGAACTTTGAGGTAACAGTAGATGGAAGAACCAATATAGTTATAAAAGATCAGGGTCCCTGAATAACTTCTTGTTGCAGAGCTCTTTGCCTCCAAGTCCTGCTTCTGCCATTGGACTCTGATATTACTAGAAAGTAAAATTCCATTGTGGGAAGACTGTGAAGCTTATGGGGGTTACTTGCTGATCAGTTAGCCTAATATGGATCAGGTTTGCCATAGCAGTGTTGACTGTGCAAATCAAAATTAACAAAGTTCTTGGGAGGTTATGTGGATTTGGGACTTATTGTATATAGTTTTTTTTTTACTCACAGTTCCTTGTGTATAGCTTTTGATAGGTAAACCCATCATAAATTGATAAAAAACATCATAAGTCAAAAATGCAATTTATATACCAAACCTACTGAATGTCATAGTTTAGCATCACCTAGATTAAATATGCTCAAAATAGTTACATTAGCCTACAGTTGAACACTTATCTCGTGTTTCATCTCAAGTGATTGCCTTTCTTCTTCTTCTCACCAGAGTGGGAGATAGAGATGAGCATTTTGTAGATGTGATGGGCATGTGCAAACACAAAACACAAAATCCATAAAACACTGGCACCACAGTACACTACAGAATATCTGTTGTTTGCCCTCATAAGTGTATGCCTGACTGGGAGCTGCATGCAACTCACTGTCACTGCCCATTGTGACGAGAAAGTATTATACTGTGTATATCACTAGCCTGGGAAAAGATCAACATTCAAAATTTGAAGTAAGTTGTCCATTGGATGTGTATCATTTCTGCGCTATTATGAAGTAGAGCCATCATAAGTCAAGGACATGTCTGTTAGTTTTTAAATAATTTTTTAAGCAAGTGGTTTTTAATCTTGTTTTGGAGCATTTCATAACAGTATTTATTTGTTTACTCATTCATGTATACTATAAATATTTATTTAGCATCCTTTTGTCCCAGGTACTGTACTAATACAAATAAAAAAGATTAAAGTGCCAGTCTGTGAACCCAAAGGTCACTGGTTCAATTCCTAGCCAGGGCACATAACCAGGAGAGCTCAGGACATGGCTGGAGACAGGTAAAAGGCAACCATACGATGATGTTTCTCTCCCTCTCTGCCTCTCTCCCTTCCTCTCTCTCTAAAAATATAATAAATAAAAAATTTAAAAACAAACAAAAAAAGATTGTATCTTTAATCAAAAAACTTAACAGATTATATTACAATCTTACTACCTAAATTTTATACTCAGTATAAAACCTCTACACTATCACTCCTCTCAGAATCCCAGGTGATTAGAGTCTCATTTTCAGGCCTTATCTGAAGCACCCAGAATTTCTTCTGCCTGATTGTTTCTAAAGTTTGATGCTAATGAAAAAGGGTTTTTTTTCCTTCTTTGGTTTTTTTTTTCATTATTGATTCTGAAGGAAGAATTCTCTTTTAATGAATTTCTATCCTTGTACAGAATCAATATAGATTTTCTTTCGTAAGTACTCATTACTTCAGGCATTCATTTTAATGGCTTGAATAATTTGATGGCAATACCATGGTGAAGAAAGCACCGCCTATAACTTTTGGCATTTGAGTTTTTGGAGTTAGTTAATTAGGTCTAGGGTCAGGGAAAGGGAATCACATCTGACATGGTTCAGCACTTGCAGAGTATGTCATTCATGGCCATTTCTCTCTTCAATCATCCTTCTCTCTGTCTGATAAAGTCTCTCTGTTACTCAAGGGCATAAAACTGACATATGCTAGCTCACCACTTTGGATTGAACATTTTGGACAAAATACAGGGATGTGAAGCTTGGGTCTTGACACTTTACTTTAAAATCCTGCCCTGGCTGGTGGCACAGTGGATAAGGCACTGGCCTTCGAACCCAAAGGTCACTGGTTTGATTCCCCAGCCAGGGCACATAACCAGGTTGCAAGCCAGGTCTCCAGCCAGATCCATAGCTGGAGGCAGGAGAAAGGCAACCATACATTGATGACTCTTTCCTTCTCTACCTCTCTCCCTTCCCCTCTCTCTAAAAATAATGAATAAAATCTTTAAAAATAAAATAAAATAAAATAAAATCCTGCTTTGTTTCCTAATAGCACTAGTGGTTTATTCTTCCCATTTCCTGCAATTAGAACAAATATATGCCAAGAACTGTAGATTTCACCCCTTTGTTACTTAAAATAAGAAGCTGACTCATCAACTCACAGGCAAGCTTGGTCAATGCTGTTCTCAGGTATGTGTAATATTGTTAAGCAATCTTTCATAATATCTTTCTGAACCTTTCTGAGTGTGTGGTGGTTGAGATATGTGAGAAAGATCAAAAGAGAGAAAAGGGGAATAAAAAGAAGCCTTATGTTTGATTCCTGAGTCTGACTCTGGAAATAGGCCTGAGAGCTCTAGGCACCAGCCACCACAAACATCACACTGCTAACCTTCTTTGTTTTTCCTGTACTTCAGTGGGCTCAGTAAGATGATGGCACTTATATCATTGCTTTATCATGAGTTGTTTACATGGTTTTCCATGCTTGAAGGAAAGGGCAATGTGTTATTCATCTTTGAATCCTGAAACAAACATCCCTAAACTTTTGGGGACTATAGGAATGGGTAAGTGAAGTGACCTCTATATCTGACCTTCAATGTGGAGTGGTAGAGTAATGTAATTGAGCTATAGACTTAATTGATATATAAATCCCCATTTTCCGTCTAGGCTTTTTATAAATTAGGGATGAAAAGGAGGAAACTTAGTGGAGAGAAAGTGGAGTAAAGGACAGAACCGTGTAAATGGGGGAGGAATGAGTAAGTTGTTCATTAAACTAAAGAGAACAGAAGATACAGAAAGGGAAGAAGAGATAGGATTTATAGATGGAAATGGAGAAAAAGCTTTAAAAGCAATTAAAATGTTGCTGGAAACAGCCAGTGAACACCCAGGAATAAGAGTACAGTTAAGTAGTTCCCTGACCCACCTAACAGGACGTTGTGAAGCTATAGGACAGTAAACCTCAGAGTTTTTCAGAGGGAAGCTACTCTATGAATAAGAAAGTCCCATTATTCCGTACTATTATTTTCCTTTCCTGCTGGGTGGATGTCCTGGTGACAGTTGGAGTCTCCTTTCAACCAAATAGCTCCCATATGCTACATAATGCTGCTGCTGATTAAAGTCCTATGGAAGATTCAGACTGTATCTGGAACAACAGCAGAGTGAATTCGATTTATCAGTCTTCTGAGGAAGCAAAGATAATCAAATTTCCCTCTTCAGCAACTTTGGGACCAAACCATTTGCTGAGATGACAATAGATGTGAGTCATACACTTTCAGTTTGTCCACCTGCTGCCTGTTAATCACAAGTTTCTGACATTTTGTAAGGTTTCCTTTTCCCCACTCACATCTTATGGGCTTTGTCATTTAAAGGCAAGACCACTTTTGTGAAAACTAGTTACTGAAACATGCGTGAAAAATTAGGGAGATCTGTAGGGAGACAAAGTTATAGGTGATGTGAGGAAAAATGCAATCTTTTTCTCAGAGAAATCTGGGTTCCAATATGCTTTTTAATTTATTAGTATGTGACCTGGACAAGTAATTTAGGGCCTCTGAGCTTTGGTTCCCTTACCTGTAAAATGGTAATAATATATCTACATCGGAGGGTTGCCTTGTGGATTAAATTACATAATTTATGTTTGGCTGTGCATTCTGGAAAAATCTGGGTAGTGAACACTGCAGAGAATTCCAGGCACACACACTCCATTCAATCCTGCACTAAGAAGCTTTCATTTACCATGGCTCCTAGCATCCCAAAGCCTGGTGTTTCTGGGACAACTGAGTCCCCTTTGAAGTCGCTGTTGGAAAACCTTAGAGCTGTCAGAAGAATATATTGTTGGTTCAGCTCACATCTGATCTGGCTTTCTTAGAACATTTACTAAAAAGGGTTTACAATTGTGAACGCTTTCTCTAACCCTTTGAGATATAGACGTGTCTCCTACAAGTCCGAAGTGTCTTTCTCAAGGATCTGAAAGTCATTCCTTGAGATATCTTGGTGAAGAATGCTAGGGGGTCTGTCTTCCAGTCCCAGTGGGAGGAAAACTTCAGTAACCTCTCAGCTGGCAGGAGGCTGGCTCGCCCAGTCATGTTTACACTGACCTCCCTTTTGTATAGCCCATGCTTGCTGCCCTTCCCTAACTTTATTCTCTTTTCCAAACACACATCCACCTCTGTGCAAATTAGAATGAAACTCAGTTCTTTCCCCTACTATTAGTTCTAACTAATGTTCAGCTTTGTTTATTTTTGAAGTGTAGAGACTGGTTTTGGGGTAACGCCTACCAGCTCCCTACCCCTAAGGGATGGGAGAAGGGAGGATTTTTCCCTTTCCTTTGTTTGTTTGTTTGTTTCTTTCTTTCTTTCTTCCTTTCTTTTTTTCTTTCTTTCCTTTTTTTTGTGAAGGAAAGGGTGAGGCCAAGTCTTGTCAGGAAAGGTCATGGGAAGAAATTGGGAAAATGTGAGAAAGTTGTGGAATGTTTTTTGACTCTGCTTCTGGGAAATAGGCCCAAGGTCTAGTTTCTGCTCATAATTTTTCAAAGGTCAGAAATATAACTTACACAAAATTTTATTATATTAGCTTAAACTAAAATGGAATTTAAGGTGGATCCAGCTTTCAGTAAGGCTGGTTGCAAAAATTTAAAGGGTGGCATTATGACTCTTTCATCATCTAGATTATGCTGTCTAATGAAATGCTTTGTGACCAAAGAAATGTTCAGTTTCTAAACTGTCCAACATGATACAGTTTGTGTGACTATTGAGCATTTGAAGTGTGGCTGTTAGCAACTTAGGCAATGCCACATGTTGCAGGTGGCAATATTTTTGGAAAGCACAACTCTAAATGCTGCTTTTTGGCTTTATTCTCAGGCTGTCTCCCTGTGGGGTCAAGGTGACTCCTGGAAGCTCCAGACTTCGCTGGTCATTGAAGATCATGATCTCTCAGAAAGCATCTTCTCTCCAGCAGCCTTTTCAGCCCCTGAAGAAGATTCTAATTGGTAAGTCAGGATGGTCACTGTGCTGGTCTAGCCTGAGCCACAGCCTGTGGTGGAACATTACATTCAGTACGCTTCCACACTTGCTTTGAGTTCGGCAGAAATAGTTATCAAATGGTGGTGTAAGCAGGAACTGAAGTGCTTTTCAATCTTTTTTGACAAATAGTAATGGGATGTTTAAGATATGTTGCCATGTTTTTAGGAGAGCCATCAAGTCTTTGCTTTATTTCAGATGGAGAGAGTAAAGAAAAGGGAGGGGGGAGCTAAAATTTAATTTTTTAATGATAGAGTCCACAGTGAGACTTTGAGAAAATCTTGTAAGTATGCCAGGAGATCGAGTCTTTTCTAAGGAAAGCTAATTGGTAGCTAAAAGTTAGATAGTTGTGACTATAAATGTATGGATGGATAGGTGCTACAAACAGCAGGGACAAAAAATATGATCAATAGGCTCCATCATTCCATGTAATAGCCTCGAGTCCATGCCTTACAGGTAACTGTGAGGATTACAGGTAGAGATATCTGTGTTAATGTTCTGCCTAAGTTAATGTTCACCTGCTTTACCACAAAACCAATTTCTATCCATGAGTTATTTTAATGATATATAGGCCAGTGTCTTGTCAAAATGTAATTATGGTTACTTGCACACATAGGTTTATTTAGTTAGGTCATGTGAAAACTGTTTATGGAGATTTTTGTGGAAGCTGAGTGAATGAATAAAGGGTCTAGAAAAAGCTTGTGGCCTCAATTCAAGATGCATTGTGTCAATATATCTGAGGACAAAACTGTCGCTGTTAACAAGCCTGAAACCTTGAGAGAAATGGAATTTCTTTAGGCACTAGGAATAAGAGTACATTGTTTTGCAGTGTGTCACCTTAAATTTTTGAGAGCTTCTGCAGTGAAAGTCCCAACTCTATTTAGGTGACAGACACATCATGCTTGAGATAAAGCTATGAATTCAAATAGGTTTTAACTTTTCTTTAGATTGCCTGTCCTCTTTCTTCAGACATGGATCAAAACCTAGGGAGGTGACTATGATCTCCTCCACCTCATTACCCTAAAATTGTGAAGAAAATTTTAAGTTTGTAAATTCCAAATGTGAACATCTCAGAGGACAATCCCCAAACCTACAGACACTTCACAAAACAGTAACACATGAACCAGAAACTTAGATCTATATTCCTTACTTTGATTTGTTTACTCAAGAAAATTGTGGCAACTGCTGTGACTTCTGAAAGTCTAACCTCAGCATTTGAGAGCATTTAGTATCGAGCCAAGAGGCAGAGCAGCAAACTCATTTGGAGTAAGATATTTAAAGAAGAAAGTAGTGCCATATGTCATCAGCTGGCATAATTTAACTTGCAAATCACATGTTGGCAAGAGCTGGTTGGCAGCAGATGGCTGAACTCTTCTATGTTTCAGACCCCAAGCCTATTCTTTCCCATTTTGTGTTGGAAATCTAATTAAAAGCCTTTTTATCACCATCAGATTAATTAGAAACAAGTCTTTTTGCCTGGCAGGAAACTGACCCATGCTTAACAACCTTTTCCCAAACCTTGTGTTTTCCAAGATTTTCAGCGTTTCTTTTTCCTAAGGTGACTTATTCAAACTAAATACATATCATCTTTATGTCTGTAATCCCATGAGCTACTTACTACTTAGACCAAACATGAGTTACTTATTTATTATTTAGGACTTAAACTGCTAGTAACTTAAGAATACTTGCTAATTTAATTTCAGTACTTCTAGTTAATATGATAAAATTCATTGAAAGACAACTTTGTCATCTTATCTAGGACAAGCATAGACTACTATAAAATAAAGAATTGAATGCCCATGAATTCAGCAGTTTATATAAAATGGATAAATTCCTTTAATGATACCTTCTGTCAAAGATTACTCAAGAAAAATAAATAACCTAAATAGATGTACAGATCTATAAAGATGGATCTACATCTCTATGTCTCTATTTATCTTTTAAGCAACCTGTCCTTTTCTCCAGAGAAACACACTCTCTCACTCTGTCTTCCATGACTATTTGCCATAAAAACAGTCTTAAAGACTAGCATGAAACAAATAGACCTATGGAATAGTCTCCTACTAGGACTGAGGCATCTCATAGATGGTTGAATGCATTGGCAGCCCCGATTTTTGTTTGTTTGTTTGTTTATTGTGTGTGTGTGTGTGTGTGTGTGTGTTTTGTCCCCTGAGATTAACTACAGAAGTCATGACATTGATTGGAGACAAAGGACAGGTTCTTACAGCAGTAGTAGCAGGCAGCATATCACAGCCTAATAATTTCCCTAATTCCAGTTCCCCAGACACTGCCAGCCAGAGGTCCAGACAAAGAGTGCCAGTTCACACCTGCACACACAGAGGGGCATGTAATTCCTTGACTTAATTCTCAGCATTTGGCTTCCAAGAATTGCCTTGAGAGAAAAAGTGGCCAACAATATGCCTGCTCACCTCTCCATGGTTCCAGAGCCTCTGCAATCCTGGCTCCTCAATTTCGGCCATCCCTAAAGCCTTTACTTAGATCAAATGTTTCTTTATTTTTTAATATGGCTTTTCTATGTTTTTTTTTTTTTTTTTTCTGGAGAGAAGTATTGGTTTCTGCTAGTAGTTCCACCCTAGCTGCTTGCAAGATACTTTAAGTCAGCTACACTTGGAAATGTATCACATGTTATTTTCTTGTTCATTTTCTTCCCTAGGAACATGAACTCTGAAGTCAGGTTACTTTGGCTTATTCTCCATTGGACCCCCAGTGCCTTGGAAAGCACTTGGCAACCAATAGGCATTCGATAATATTAAGTAAATATTCAGCCAATTCTTTTAGGTGAAAAATATTAAAACCACAATTTACAGTTTCTATCTGGATGTCTATTGACCTATCTAGTAGTTTCTACTTCTACCTATATCTCTGTCAAAATGTACTTTCAGTCAAAATAATTTGTATTTTTAGCACATGGTTTTATTAATACATAGACATGTCTATAGCTGTAATTGGGAGGAGATGTAGAAATATTTCATGAGTTTGGAAACAGTTATTTTTTTTCTCTATGACCTTAAAGGGGGTATAAATAAGCAGATTATTTTATGCACACATCCTGTTTCCTCTCTTCCTTGCAATGCCCTTTTAACTCTGCAGCTTTAGGCTTGCTACTTTTCTCCTTTGATCAAAAACTGAACCCATTTTGAATCCAGTTAAAGTTACCTTTATAGAAAGTCTTCTGAGACTTTTTCCTGGTAACTCGATGACTCTCATTTTTGTGCTCCCACAGCTCTGTGTAGTTTACACTATTATAGCCCTTACCACATTGTCTTTTAGTTAACTGCTTACATATCTGGGTTCCCACCTGCTCCCTGAGCTCCTTTTATGGAGATCTTTGTATCTGTAGTACCTAGCACATGGTCAGATACACAGAAATATCTTGGAACATGTTGGTTAGATGTTTTATTAAGCTTAGGATACTATCTATGTTAGGTGTATGTGTATCTATACAAGACAACAACAAAATGGAACTTAGTTTGGAATTTAGGTGAACAATCAGCAGGATGTAGCAGTCATTTTGGGGGTCAGGGAGGACTTCCAGAGCTACTGAATTCTATTACTTTGTTTATTCCTAAACTTACACATGTTGAGTTCTTTTTTATAACTAATATCCTTGGAATTAGTCTTGACTTTCAGGAAGGAAGATAACAGGAGTCGGGTAAATGGTGAGGTTGTAAGAGAACTGGCAAGACTTTCTTCTCCCTAACTCTCCTGTGTTTGTGTTTGGAATTCCACCTAGTGACACATTGTCACCTGTTAGTTCTGCAGGCATGCTGTAGACTAATTTTAAAATGAAAATATTTTTATATATGTAAGGACATATATTAATTAGTTTATTAACAAGATAGTTTTTCTTCACAGTAGAAGGAATAGGGTCAGGTGAGACTGCATGTATGCTGGGACAGGGGTATGAAGAGCAGAGAGGGCAGAACAGAAGAAGATGAATGGAGGACACCATAGACCAAGGGTTATGGAGACCTTTGCCAAAAGTTTACTCTTTTCTTGAGATGCTATTTTTATATTTATTTTCCTAATCTGTCAAAAGAAAAGATATTGCATAGTGCTCTAAACATTTTCCTAACTGTTTATTCAGTGGAATGTTATATTATTGTCCAAATGTTGAAAAAAATGGAGTTTTAGAAAGCATATGAAGACTATGTAGTAAAAGAATAAATTTACAGAGAGATGAAAATACTTCAATGTATTCTTATTTTTGATTTAGCTATTCAAATAATGTATGAATATAGGTATCCCATTCTATTTTGCACTTATCAACATTAAGTGGTAAGAATTATAATAGTTTTAATGTAACCAATCCAATTATTTAGATACCTTGGTTTGTTTTTCATAGGCTGATGGCAGTATAAGTATCTTGTACCATGATTATGTGCATTTGGCATAGTATTGCCTTATATTAGCAAAAGAATATACTTTTGTAAATAGGTAGCAGCTATCTCTCACCAGCAACGTTTAGAGGCTGTAGATATAGGTAAAAGCATTGTGATGCTAGGCTTTTATGTTGGCCACAACGAAAATTATCTACAAGCCTTTTTTTTTTTTTTTTACATGTGTTTACAATATGGAACTACATGTTCTGTACACATGCTGAGTTTAAATAATCTCTAGTGTCTGTGAAAAAAATTATATTTTTGCGCTGAAGAGTTTATATAGTGAAATGTCACCTCTCACATGTTAAGATGACTATTATTAAAAAGGGACAGGTAGCCCTGGCACAGTGGATAAGATGCAGGCCTGTGAACCCAAAGGTCACTGGCTTGTTTCCCAGCCAGGGCACATAACCAGGTTGCAAGCCAGGTCTCCAGCCAGGTCCATAGCTGGAGGCAGGTGAAAGGCAACCATACATTGATGCCTCTCTCCCTCTCTGCCTCTCTCCCTTTCTCTCTCTCTCTAAAAATAATAAATAAAATCTTTTAAAACATTGAAAAAGGATAAGTATTGGTGAGAATATAAAATGGTACAGCTGCTATGGAATATAGTATGGAGGTTCCTTAAAAAATTAAAAATAGCATTCCTATATGATCCAGCAATCTCCTTTCTGGGCATGTAGTCAAAAGCATCAAAACCTGGATCTTGAAGAGATATCTGACATCCCATGCTCACTGTAGCATTATTCATAATAGCCAATATTATGGAAACAACCCACATAGCTAAATAGAAAAAGAAAATATTCTAAGTACTCTTAGATTTTTTTAAGAAGCTAAATTTTCTATTATGTCTTCTTACACACACACACACACACACACACACACACACACAATGCAAAATGGCACAAGGAAACTTTTGGAGGTGATAAATATAGTTATAGTACCTTGATTGTAGTGATGTTATCATAAACTAATAAAATTGTATACATTAAATATGTACAGTTTTTTGCATATCAATTATACCTCAATAAAGTTGTAAAAAAAGAAGAGAATTTAAATGAAAGAGTTTATCTAACAGTGGCAGTACAGAACTAATTATCTGGCAGATGTGGGTTACTATAGGCCAGGGTCCTTTTGTCATTGCCCTGCCCCCTGATAATACACATCGATGGGTAAAAGCAGGTTTACAATTAATTGTAAGTATGCAGAAGACAAGAAATTATTCTTGTATTAGTTATTATTTACACAAAAAAAACCTCTAAACCTACTTTTGCCCACCCCTGTAAAGAACTAAAGCTCACTTTAATCCTTGCTCAGTTTCTTGGCTTTTCTGGTTAAATACTTAGGAGCTCAAAGTCTTCACCAAATCCCTAAGAAGCTAGGGTTGGAAGCACAAATTCCAGACTTTGGCTCTTAATCACGGTGTAACCTTAGATAAGATATCTGATCCCCAGATTTTGTGTATTTATCTATAAAACTGAGCTTTAAAAACAATACCTACCAATAAGGTTGGAATGAGGATTAAATCAGTTAATGTATATGAAGTAAAATGCTGGCAAATAATAGCATTTAATAAGTTATAGTTACTATTATTATTATTATTGTAATAATTTCCCCATCCTTATATTTTCATAAAGGGGAGAGAATTACTGCTTCACTCTCTTAGAGGAAAACTTGTGGTAAGTTAGTGGGAGAGCCACTCTCTACTTCCTGTTCACACTAACCCATGGATGAAAGACTAGGTAATTTTATATTAGGAATATTCCATTTCCAATGTGTCCAGATCCGCTTCTTAATTTTTAGAACCAGAGTGTCCACAGGTGTAAAATTCCAGTGTCCTCTCCAACAAACCTGCCTCTTGCTTGCTTTTGTCCAGCTGCACCAATGTCTCATTTAGGGTGAAGTCTAAATATGCTCATTTAACTGTCAATCTTGAGCCATATTCTGCAGTCAGCTTTATCAGTGGTAGGTGTGATCATTTTATCTCCATCTGTCTAACTTTCTCTATGTGTTTCAAAGTTGAGTGTGGGAGGTGAAAGGGTTACTGATTTATTCCCTAACTCCCTCTAAGTTTTTGTTTTCTAAATTATCCTATGTCCTTTTGTGCTTTGAACTGCAGTTATGATTGTGGCATTTCTTTACACATTGAGCCTTAGGCGAGGTTTCCCCATCTGCTGGTGGTCCCCATGCCAGGCAATAGCCATTATCCCTTTTGGACTATTTCTATAAATGCTCTTGGCTATGGTCCGGTCACTGATGCAGGCTGATAGGGGACACTTTCTTAGTGTTTGCTACTGCCATTTCCACGGTTGCCATCACAGAGATATGGGTGCCTGGTATGACTAGCCTCAGCATCACCGTGACGGATAAGAAACAGCATCTTCTAGTCCAAGGTACCAGAGGTAGGTTCTGGGAGCTAAGGTAATTTTCCAAACATGTGCATATATGCTGTGTATAATCTACCTACACTGTGAGAGTCATTACTTTTCCAATCCCACGTATATTTCACACTGGTCAAACAATCAGGTTTCCTCCTTTAGAAGCACTCCTGTTTATTATGAACACTTAATCCTCCCCTTTTAGGGATCTTCTCTATAATGAGAAAAGCCCTCCTTCTCTCATAGTTTAGCTGTCAGCTGCTGAAATAAACACCCTGGTCAGAGATTGTGAGACCAAAAGCAAGTGCATATTGTCAGTCATGCAGAGATTTCTTGGCTCATGTGTTGTGCAAACAGGTGTGGCATTTTCAGTTTTGAACTTGGCAGACCTTAGTGAAATATGCACTGCCAAAAAATTATGGCTCATTTGCTGTATCTTCCCTTCTCCAAATTGGAAAAGAAGAAAGGGTGAAATAGGGAGCCTAAGTGGGGTTAATGTGTAGTTGAACCTCTAGCAGTTGACACTATTTATGTACTTATCAGCATCAGATGTTTTGGAGCTATTCACGTGGCCAGTTCTATTCATACGTGTGTATATATTATGTATATATGTATGTATGTATGTATGTATGTAGCAAATCAGTTCACAGGTTTCAACAGAGCAGACAACCACAAAATTAATAGTTTGTGATGGCTTACTAATGCCTGGGGAGATTATAAACCTTCAGGTTAAAACTTTAATTTCTTTCAATCTTGCAATGGGTATTTATTTTCTTTCTTAAATTTATAATAACCTGTATTAAACATTTTCCCCACAGTTTGTTTGTATGCCTTATTAAAAAGGGGGCTCAAAAGTCCCCCTCTTTATTGCCATTCATTTTTTAGAATTAAAAATTTTTTATTGTATTTTCTTCCACTACCTCTTAGTCTCCTTAGACCCCTCCCTCCCACAGTCACCACACTGTTGTCCATGACTTCTTTTTTCTTTTAGCTCAATCCCTTTACCCTTGACCTCCCTCCACATGTAGCTGTCATCCTGCTCTCTATCAGTCTGTCTCTATTCTGCTTGTTAGCTCAGTAGATTATACATGTGAGTGAAATCATATAGTACTTGTCTTTCTTTGACTGGCTCATTTCACTTAGCATAATGTTCTTGAAGTCCATCCGTACTGTCACAAAGGGTAAATTTTTCTTCTTTTTAATGGTCAAATAGGTTTAAATTGTCGCCAAAGAACTCAGTTTGTGTGAGTGGTGGTGTTCTCAACAGGCCCTGCTGCAGAGGCATTAGACCTAAGCAACTCCTTGATTTTAGGGATCGTTAAATTCAAGGAATCTTAAAAGATTCTGCCTCATCGCCTAGACTCCCTCCTACTGGTGGCCGCAGACTCACCCTCTTTTCCTCTGGGGCTAAGCTCTGTCCTATTGGTCCAGGATTAGCTTGGAAACTCTAGTGTCCTCCCCTCTTTGTCTCAGCAGTGTGGACTGAAGGCACTGTCCACTTTACTCCAAAGAGCTGGCGCTGCATGGAGCTTTAGGGTTTCCTTTCTCCTTGGCTTATCTCCTAGCCTTTTTCTCCCCAGATCAAATCAATAAATTCCTTTTACCTTCCTAACAGACCTATGTGTTATATACTATTATTATTCCAATTTATAGGTGGGGAAATTGTAAAAAGAGCCAGGAATCAAACCTAAGTAGTCTGGTACCAGAGTCCATGCTCTTAACCAGTGTACTTTATAGAGTCTTTTATATTAGACCTCATACTTAAATTGGGAGATAAATTAGTATTTTTCATTGCCTACAACATGACAGTTATTTTGTATAGCTGATATTCATTGAATCTTGGAACCTTCCTAGTAAATGTGAGAAAATGGTGAAACCATGATTCAAGTCCTGGGCCTATCATTTTAAGGTTAACTGGTCTTTCACTGAACAAAGCTGCTGTTGTAGTTTGGACACCAAAAGTAGTTTTTGAAGTGCTTTGCACCAGAAAGGGTCAGTGGAACCAAAAGCAAGTTTCCAGAGTCAAAATATTGAGTCCCCAGTTCTATACCCTATGTTTAATACCCCATTAAAAAAAAAAATGAATACCAGAAAGGCCCTTAATCTGGCCACTATACCCACAAGTAATAGACAAAAGAACACTTTCATGACAATCCCCTTTGCTCCTTATCTTTCCATCTTGACTTGTCATTCCTAGTGATCCTCAGGCCGCCTTTCACTTCCCACTGATGGTCAGTATTATTATAATCTACACCTTACCCATCAAGTTTTTTATTGATATTTCTAATCACATCAGTCCACATCCCTGTTCATGGAGCATCATTGACAGTTTTGGTGGTCTATTCCCGAAGGAAGGAAGCAGGAGGAGGACCAGTAGAAAAGCATTCATAAAGTCTACTGTGGTGTGCAGCAATGGCCTAGGCCTTTGCATTCACTCACCACTTCCTCACTGACTCACCACCAAGAGCAACTTCCAGTCCAGTCCTGCATTTTTAAATCTTTTATGCTGAATTTTTACTGTACATTTTTGTGTTTAGATAGGTTTAGATACATAGATGCCAAAATGTTATATCTATCTGTCTTCAGTATTCAGCAGTTACATGCTGTACAGGTTTGTAGCCTAGGAGCAATAGACTATACCATATAACATAGGTGTGTAGTAAGCCATATCATTAGGTTTGTGTAAATGCATGCTAAGATATTTGCACAACAAAATCTCCTAACAACACATTTCTCAGAACCTATTCCTATAGTTAAGCAAAACATGATTACATAAGACAAGTCCAATATTTGATTCAAAACTTCATATCTAATTCTTGGTAGTTTCGAATAGAACTTATATCCCTGGTCTTTGTCAGATACTCTTTCCTTTATATCACCTTCTTTAAGGATGTTTAATGCATTTTAAAATTAAATTATTATTTGAATTTGTTTAAACTAGAGGCAATGAATTCTTCTCTAGTATCCATTAACTCTTCTTATCTAATAATAGAACCCATAATTTTAACTTGGCACATGACCATCCAGAATAAAGACTACATATCCCAGTCTCCCTTTTAGTTATAGGTGTCTTTGTGACAAAATAATCTCTGAGGAACATAGGGGAAGAAATAATGCGTGTAACTGCCTGGTCATACCTTATAGAGTATGGTCTTTTATATTTTGCTTTCTGTTTTATCACCAAAGTAGTAATGTGGTGGTGATCCATTTTGGACCATAATGACAAGGGTACAATTCTAAAGATAGAGAAGTTATAAGGAATTTGGGTCCCTGGCATTATGGAACTGTCTTGCCAGGTCTAGTTTTCTTATGCCTGAACTTTTCTGCAAGGAAATAAACATTGACCTTGTTTTTAATCATTGATATTTAAATCTCATTTATGGCAACTGAACATATAATGAAATTTAGTATTTGTTCAATTAATGTTACAAGTTAATATTTTATAACCATCAAATTTAAATACAATATATGGGCATTATGCTTGTGTAAATCCCATCGTAGAATTAAATCTCTACCATCACATGTTACATGAGATGACTTCCCATTCCATTCAGAGTAAGTTATATACTATAATAACTTACACAGTGAGTCCTGATGTTGCCTCTTTAACTTTGGGTTCCCCTACACTCTCTTCTCTCAGTGGGCTCCAGCCATACTTACCTCTTTGCTATTCCTAAACATAACAGGCAAACCCCATGCTCCTTTCTCAGGGTATATGTTGATTTGTTGTTGATGTTAATTTTTGTTGTTCACCCTTCTTGTTGAAACCTCTTTGCCTATAATACCTGTTTCCACAATTTTGAATTTTGCTCAAATGATGTGTTTTCTGTAAGTCCTTCCCTGACCACCTCCACAAATTTCAGTTTCCATTATCTGGTACTTGAATCTTCTATGTATTATTAATTTTTCATTATATGATTTATTTTATTTTATTTTTTAATTTTATTGTTGTTGTATTACATCCATCCCCTTTTTGCTCCCCTCTTTCCCCCTCCCCACCTACATGATTTATTTTTATTTATTTTCCCCCTCACTGATACATTAGCTCAATGAGAGCAGGACTTTGCCTATTTGGTCCATTGCTGTATTCCCAGAATAGACTTGCTCCTAGAAATCACTGGAGAAATACATATTGTATGAATGCATTAATCAACCACTAAGTGTTTGCATGGGTAAAATGATGTTATGATCTATTTAAGAATGTTAATATTATTTTGATAACTTGTGTTGTTTTCTGAACTACCTATAAAATGCATATGTTGGCTTCTCTAGAGGTAAAATCATTTTCAGTGAAGCTATGTCTAATGAAAATTTCATAGACTGGTAGGAAGAGCTCATTCATTCACATGCATTATTGAATTTTGTTAATATACCCCTAATTTCTGATCTTAAAATAATTAGAAAAAAATCCTAAAAATGCAAAGTTTTCAGAGAATAGTTTATCACTGTGCTCTGCAATATAATTATATGTTTTAATAGTATATTTCCTATCTTTATTTTCCCAAAGTAAGAAATTGGTGCTAAATCAGCCTTGAAATTAAAAGTAAATGCAGAGCAAATAATCCTTTCTTATAATAGCACTAACCAAAAGCATAACACTATAGTGGGAATGGATTTACTGTATACATTTGAGTTCCAGAAATGTCACATTACTCTGCTTTTGTAAGTCAAATTAAATCCACCTCTGAGACCTGAGTATTGAGGTCTAGACTAGAAATTTAGTATTGGATTAAAAAAAATTAAATGTTATTTTACAACTATAATTTACATTTAATATTATTTTATATTAGTTTCAGGTTTACATCATAATAGTAAGACAATCATATGCTTTGACAAGAGTTCTTCCTGATATTTCTAGTTTCCATCTTAGTAATAGCTATAGGTACCCATCCAGTACCCATAGTTATTACAATGTTATTGATTATATTCTTTATGCTGTACTTTACATCCCATGACTATTTTGTAATTGCCAATGTGTACTTCTTAATCCCTTCACCTTTTCCACCCTGTTCCCCAGCCACCTTCCCTTTTGAAACTGTCAGTTTATTTGTTTTCTGTATTATGAATTTATATCTATTTTGTTATATATTAATTTGTTCTTTATATTCCATATATAAGTGAACTCATGTGGTAGCTGTCATTTCTGAGTGACATATTTCACTTAGTGTAATATCCACTAGGTCCACCCATGCTGACTCAGATGGTAAGATTTCTTTCTTTTTTATGACTATTATTTCCATTGTGTAAATATACCACAGCTTTATATCCACTTCTCTCTTGATGGTCACTTGGGTTGCTTCCATATCTTAGTTATTGTTGACTCATTGGGTCATAAGGCTTTTCTATTTTTAATGTTTTTGGAAACTCTCTACAGCTTCCCATAGTGGCTGCACACCAATCTGCATTCCTACCAACAGTGCACCAGGGTTCCCTTTTCTCTGTATCCTCCCCAACACTTGTTGTTTGATGATTTATCAATGGCAGACATTTTAAAAGGTTTGAAATAATTGGTCATTGTGATTTTAATTTGCTTTCATCTGATGATTAGTGAGGTTCAGCATCTTTTCACGTCTATTGTCCATCTGTATGTCCTCCTTGAAGAAATGGAGGACTATTCAAGTCCTCTACTTAATTTTTAATTGGACAGTGTGGTTTTTTGGTGTTTAGTTATAGGAGCTCTTTATAAGTTTTGGATATTAAACTCTTATCAGATGAATTATAGATGAATATTTTCTTTCATTCAGTAGGTTTTATTTCCATTTTGTTGATGTTTTTCTATGCTTTGAAAAAGTTTTTAGTTTGATATAGTCCCACTTATTTATTTTTCTTTTGTTTCTGTTGCCCAGCGAGACATATTAGAAAAGGTATTGCTAAAAAAAAAAAGTCAGAGATTTTACTGCCTATTTTTTCTTGTAAGAGTTTATGGTTTTGAGTCTTAAGTGTAATTCTTTAATCCACTTTGAATTTATTCTTGGATGTGGTATAAGAAGGTGGTCTAAAGCCCTAGCTGGTGGCACAGTGGATAAGGCACTGGCCTGCAAACCAAAAGGTCACTGGTTCAATTCCCTGCCAGGGCAACATAGCCAGGTTGTAAGCTAGGTCTCCAGCCAGGTCTGTAGCTAGAGGCAGGTGAAAGGCAACCATACAATGATGTCTCTCTCCCTCTCTGCCTCTCTCTCTGAAAAATAATAAAATGTTAAAAAAAAAGAAGATGGTCTAGTTTTATTTTTTGCATGAACCTGTCCAATATTCCCGACACTATTTATTGAATAAACTGTCTTTATACTGCTGCATGTTCTTGCCTCCTTTGTCATGTATTAATTGACCGTGTAGGTATGGGTTTATTTCTGGGTTCTCTATACTGTTCCACAGATCGCTATATTGTGCCAATGTCATGCTGTTTTGATTACTATAGAATTGTGGTATAGTTTGATATCAAGTAGTGTTATACCCCTAACTATGTTTTTCTTTCTCAAGATGTGGCTATTCAAGTTTTTCTGTGGTTCCATACAAATTTTAGGATTATTTGTTTTAGCTCTCTGAAATGCCATTGGGCTATTGATAGAAATTGAGTTGAATCAATAGATTGCCTTGGGTAATATGTACAGTTTAATAATGTATTCTTCCTACCTTTGAGCATAATATATGCTTCCAATTATTTGTATCTTCTTAAATTTCTTTCTTCAGTGTCTTATAATTCTTCAAGTGCAGGTCTTTTGCCACTTAGATTAAACTTATTTCTAAGTATTTTATGTTTTTGAGGCATATTTAAATGGATTTGTTTTCTTGGTTTCCATTTCTTATAGTTCATTGCTGGTGTATAAAAATGCAACCAATTTCTGAATATTTACTTATATTCTATTTCATAACTGAAGTGCTTTATAGTATATTTTTGGGGAGAATTTTAGGGTTTTCTATATACATACATGTTATCAAAATTCATATTCTCTATATTCATGTCATCTGTAACTGATGTCAGTTTTATTTCTTCCTTTCCAATTTGGATGCCTTTCATTTCTTTTTCTTGTCTGATTGCTATGGTTACCACTTCCAATTCTATGTTGAATGAGAGTGGTGACAGTGGACATTCCTGTCCTGTTTATGATCTTAAAAGGAACAATTGTACCTTTTCTTCCCACTTGATCATGGTGTATGGTCTTTTTAATGTATTACTGAATTTGGCTTTCTGATATTTTACTAACATTTATACAACTATGTTCATCCAGTATATTGGCTGATTATTTTCTTCATGTAATGTCTTTGTCTGGTTTTGGTATCAGGATAATGACGACCTTGTAAAATGAGTTGGCAGCCTTCACCCCTCTTTATTTTTTGGAATAATTTGAGAAGAATAGGTATTAATTTTTATTGAGTGCTGGTAAAATACATCTGTGAACCCAGTTGGTTAGGAGTTTTGTTTGTTTGGAGTTTTTTGGTCATTGATTCAACTTTGATGGTAATAATTGCTTTTTCCAGATTTCCTGTTCTTCCTGACTTAATCATGGAATATAATATATTTCTCAAAATTTACCCATTTCTTCCAGGTTCTTGAACTTTTTTAAAAAATTTTATTGTTGTTGTATTACATCCATCCACTTTTTGCTCCCTTCTGTACCCCTCCCCACCCACCCATTCCCCCCAAAGTCAATCCCACCTGTTGTCCATGTCCATGTCTTGAACTTTTTGACATATAATTGATTATGATATTTTCTTGTAATCCTTTGTATTTCTGTAGTATTAGTTGTCACTGTTTTTTCATTTCTGTTTTTTATTTTTGTTCTATTACAGTTGTCCCAATTTTCCTATTCTTCTTTCCTGCTCCACCCACTTTCTATTCCCTGTTGTTCATGTCCATGGGTCATTTATACCTGTTTCTTGACTAGACCCTTCCTCTTCTTTCCCTCTTTTTACCTTCTGGTTGCTATCAGTCTGTTACTTGTTTCCATGCCTCTGGCTCTATTTTTCTCATTTGTTTTTTTGTTCATTAGGTTTCCCCCATAGGGTGAGATCATATGGTATTTGTCTTTTGCCATCTCACTTATTTCACTTAGCATACTACTCTCCAGTTCCATCCATGCTATCTTGAAAGGTAGAGGTTCCTTTCTTTCTGCTGCATAGTATTCCATTGTATAAATGTACCACAGTTTTCTGATCCATTCATTTACCAATGAACATGTAGGCCATTTCCAGCATTTGACTATTGTAAATAATGCTTCTGTGAACATAGGGCTGCGTAGATTCTTTTGAATTTGTGTTTCAGGATTCTTAGGATGCATTCTCAACAATGGAATTGCTAGGTCAAAAGGCAGTTCCATTTTTCGTTTTCTGAGAATATTCCATTGTGTTTTCATAGTATCTTATTCCCACCTAGTGCACTAGGGTTCCCTTTTCTCTGTATCCTTGCCAGCACTTGCTGTTTGCTAATTTGTTAATGATGGCCATTATGACCAGTGGGAGGTGGTATCTCATTGTGGTTTTAATTTACACCTCTCTGATGGCTACTGATGCTGAGCATCCTTTCATATGTCTATGGGCCCTTTGTATGCCCTCCTAGGCTCTCTGCCCATTTTTTAAAAATATTTTATTAATTAATAAAAGGGAAGGGAGAGAGGGAGAGAAACATCAATGTATGGTTGCCTTTCACCTGCCTCCAGCCATGGACCTGGCTAGAGACCTGCTGGCAACCTGGTTATGTGCCCTGGCTGGGAATTGAATCAGCGACTTTTGGGTTTACAAGCCAGCACCTTATCCACTGTGCCACCAGCCAGGGCCTGGTGTTGAGTTATATGAGTAGTTTGGTGATCAAACCATTGTCCAAGATATCATTGGTAAATATGTTTTCCCTACAGTTGGTTCCTTTTAATTTTGATATTTTATTTAGATATTCAGAAGCTTTAATATTGGATGTAGTCCCATTTGTTTCATTTGTTTATTCTTTTCTTTATTTCAATTGCCCTGGAGGATATATTGGTGAAAATATTGCTGCATGGGATGTATGAAAATTTAATAACTATGTTTAACTCTAGAACTTTTATGGTGTCATGGCTTATGGTTTAAGTCTTTTATTCTTTTTGATTTATTCTGGTGTATGGAGTAAGTTGGTGATCTAGTTTCTTTTCTTTTTTTTTAAAGTATTTATTTATTTATTATTTTTCAAAATTTTATTGTTGTTGTATTACATCCATCCCCTTTTTGCTCCCCTCTGTCGCCCTCTCCACCCACCCATTCCCCCCAAAGTCAATCCCACCTGTTGTCCATTCTTTTTTGGCGTGTACCAGTCCTGCCCTACAACACTATTTGTTGAAGAGCCTATTTTTACTCCATTGTATGCTCCTACCCCCTTTGTCAACTATTAATTGACTATGGAGACATGTATTTATTTCTGGACTCTCTATTCTCTTCCATGATCTATGTATCAGTTCTTATGCCAGTACTATACTGTTTTGATTATAGTGACCTTGTAATATAGTTTGATATCAGGTATTATAAGCCATTCTACTTTGTTCTTTCTCAAAATAGCTGAGGCTATTCAGGGTTATTTATGGTCCCGTATGTATATTTGAAATATTTATTCTAAATCTGTGCTATATGTCATTGATATTTGAATAGACATTGCATTGAATCTATAGATTGCTTTGGGTAGTATGGACATTTTAATGATGTTAATTCTTCCAGTCAATGAGTATAGTGTATGCTTCCATTTACTTATGTCCTCCTTTATTCCTTTCTTCAGTGTTGTGTAGTTTTCCAAGTACAGGTCTTTAATCTCTTTGGTTAAGTTTATTCTTAGGTCCTTAATTTGTTTTTGTTGCTATAGTATATGAGATTCCCCCCCTACTTTCTGTTTTTGATATTTCATTCTTGTGCAAAAAGGTCTTAAATTTCTGAACATTGAAACTGTTGCCTACCGTTTTGCCAAATTTACTTATTAAATAAATTTGTTTACTTAATTTAGTTTTTTGATGGAACCTTTAAATAGGGTTTTCTATGTATACTATCATATCACCTGCTAACAATGACAGTTTTACCTCCTCCTTTCCAATTTGGATACCTTATATTTATTTATTTTTTGTTCGACTGCAGTGGCTAGAATTTTTAATGCTTCATTGAATAAAAATGGTAAAAGAGGACACCCTTGTATTACTCCTGATTTTATAGGGAACACTTTCAGTTTTTACCCATTAAGTATGATGTTGGCTATAGGTTTCTCATATATGCCCTTTACTATGTTGAGATATACTCCTTCTATTCCCACTTTGCTATACTTTATCAAATGAATGAATGCTGTACTTTATCAAATTCTTTTTCAACATTTGTTGGTATAATCATGTGATTTTGTCTTTGATTTTGTTTATGTAGTGTATTACATTTATTGATTTGCAAGTATTGTACCATCCTTACATCCCTGGAATGAATCCCACTTGATCATGGTGTGTAATCTTTTAAATGAATTGCTGGATCTGGTTTGCCAATATTTTGTTGAGGATTTTAGCATCTATGTTCATCAGTAATATTGGCCTGAAGTTTTCTTTCTTTGTTCTCTTTACCTGATTTTGAGGTTAGGATAATATTGGCCTCAAAAAAAGTGTTGAGAAGTCTTTCCTCTCCTTAAATTTTTTTTTGGAATAGTTTAAGAAGCATAAGAGTTAGTTCTTCCCTAAATGTTTGGTGTTATTTGCCTGCAAAGATATCTGGTCCAGGGCTTTTTTGTGCCTGAAGTTTTTAAATTACTGCTTCAATTTCAGTAGTTGTTTTTGGTTTATTCAGGCATTCTGCTGCTTTTTGATACAGTTTTGGAAGATTTTATGTTTCCAAACATTTTTTCATTTCATCCAAGTTGTTAAATTTCTTGGTACGTATTTGTTTGTATTAATTTCTTACAGGCCTTTGTATTTCTGTGGTACCAGTTGTAGTTTCTCCTCTTTCAGTGCTGGTTTTATATGTTTGGATCCTCTCCCTTTTTTCTTGTTGAGTCTGGTTAAAGACTTGTCAATTTTGTTTATATTTTTTCAAAGAACCAGCTCCTGTATTTATTGATCTTTTGAATCATACTTTTAGTCTCTTATGTCATTTAATTCTTCTCTGGTCTTGATAATTTTCTTCCTTCTACTTGCTTTGGGTTTTGTTTATTGTTGTTCCTCTAGTTCTTGTAGCTGTAAAGTTAGATTGTTTACTTGAGATTCTTCTATAATTTTTAGGTAGGCCTGTAATACTATGAACTTCCCTCTCAGATCTCCCATAGGTTTTGATTGTTGTGTGTTTATTTTAAATTTTTCCAGAAATGTTTTTGATTTCTTCCTTGATCTCATTGTTAACCCATTCATTATTTAATAGCATGCTATTCAGTCTCCATGAATTTGAATGCTTTTGAGTGTTTTCCTTGAGGTTGGTTTCTAGTTTCAAGTTTTTATGATCTGAGAAGATGCTTGATATGATTTCAATTTTCTTGAATTTGTGGAGGCTTGTTTTGTGTCCTACTATGTGGTCTATCTCTGAGAATGTGCCATGTGCATTAGAAAAGAATGTGTATTATGCTTCTTTGGGATGAAAGATTCTGTATATATCAATTAAGTCCATTTGTTCTAGAGTGTTATTCAATGCTACAATATCTTTTCTATTTCTTTGCTTGGAAGATCTGTCCATTTTTGAAAATGGGGTGTTAAAACCCCCTATTATGAGTATGTTGCTATCCATATCCTTCTTGAAGTCCTCCAAGATTTTCCTTACATATCTGGGTGCTTCTATGTTGGGTACATATATGTTTAGAAGACTTATTTCTTCTTGATGGATTACTCACTTAAGTATTATGTAGTGACCTTCTTGGTCTCTTTTTGACCTTTGTTTTGACATCTGTTTTGTTTGATGTAAATATTGCTACCCAAGTTTTTTTCATGCCTGTTTGCTTGAATGTTTTTCCATCCCTTCACTTTCAGTCTGTGTTGATCTTTTGAAGTGCATCTCTTGTAGACAACATATATGTGGGTTATGTTTTCTTATCCAATCAGCTACCTATGTCTATTGATAGGTCTATTTAATCTGTTTACCTTTAAGGTTATTATTAATAGGTAATTATTCATTGTCATTTTCCCCTGTTGTACCTGTGTTCCTCTCTGTCTCTGTTTCTTCATCTTCTTAAAGCAGACCCTTTAGCATCTCTTGCAATTCTGGTTTGGTGGAGATGTATTCTTTTAGCCTTTCTTTGCCTGGGAATCTCCTTATTTCACTTTCCATTTTGAATGAGAAACTTGCTGGGTAGAGTAGTATGCCTTTATTTTTTATTGTTTGGAATATTTTTTGCCATTCCCTTCTGACTTATAGTGTTTCTGTTGAGAAATTAGCTGATAACCTTATTGGAATCCCCTTGTATGTTATTAGCTGTTTCTTTCTTGCTGATTTTAGATTCTGTTCTTATTTTGAAATTTGCCATTTTAATTATGATGTGTCTTGGAGTAGGCCTGTTTGTGTTCATCTTCATTGGGACCCTCTGTGCTTCCTGAGCTTGCATGCCTTTTTCTCTCCTCAAGTTAAGGAAGTTTTCTGTCATTACTTTTTCAAACAGGTTTTCTATCCCTTGCTTCTCTTCTCCTTCTGGTATTTCTATGATACAGATATTATTACATTTCATGTCTTGCAGTTCTCTTAAAACCCATTTATTCTGTTTCAGTCTTTTGTTTTGTTTTGTTGCACTATCTGGGAGTTTTTTTCTATGTTATCCTCCAGCTCCCTGATCCAGTTCTCTGCTTCCTCTAGTCTGCTTTTGATTTCTCCTAGTGCATCTGTGTTCTTTAATTCAGAACTCGTATTCTTCATTTCCTCCTGTCTCTGGTTGACAGTTTTTATGTCCATTTTAATGCTGCTGTAGTTCTCACTAAGTTCCTTGTAGCACCATGGAATTTGTAGTCTTCTTTGCCTCATTGAGCTCATTGAGCTTCTCTATAATCATTATTTTGAATTCCATGTCTGATAGTTTGCTTGTCTCTTTTATTTAGCACTCTTTCTGGAAATTCCTCCTTTTGATGGGGATTGTTTCTTTGTCTCCCCATTTTAGGTGACTCTTCATGTCTGTTTATACTTCTTTAATTGATCTGCTTTGACTTCCTATCTACATGGTGTGAACTTCTGTGGTAGGAGACTAGTGGGGTTCAGTGGTGCAGTCTCCTTGATCTCCTGAACTTGATGCTCTTGGGATCCCCTTTATGCTGCTAATTTGGGCTTTCTGGTTGTACTTGGGTTTTGGTTGTTGTGTTGCTCTTTGGTGGTCCTTCCCTCTGGCTAACTGAGAGATGCTCTGCTCACCATGTCTTGTATACTGTTGTAGAGGTTCACTTTCTTTACTTCTTGGATCCACGCCTGGTGATATTAGATCATGTTCCAATCTGGGCCTAGGCACCTGTTCAAGACTATCAGAGATCCACTGCCTTTGTCTCCGTCAGTTGTTAACCCAATCAATCTGTGATCAGCCATCTGGCTTAAACACCCCTGGGTGGGGCAGATTAATTCCTGTGAGAGGGGTGATTGCTTCCCCTCAGGCTGAAACCACTTGGTGAAGAGTAGTCTACCTGCAGGGATGAGTCAGCATTGGGACCCTGTTGGCTCCTCCCTCATTTCTCTCCTCAAAGCCATCATCCCAAACTTTCCTTAAGCATCTCTAGTCCACTCCACCCTTCCTACACTGGGGACCAGGGTAAGTAGGCACCAATGTATTTTTGTGTATGTTCCCTTTAAAAACTCTCTGTGTCTCCAGGCATCTCTTCCAGGCCAGCAAAACCCTGCAGCTTTTCACTTTCTACAGCTGGATACTATTTTACACTCAGCTTTGTTGCTGTAGACTGGGAAGCCCAGTTGGTAGCTTAGACCCCCACCCTCTCAGGTGGAACCCCCCAGCTTCTGAGATGTTTCTCTATCTCTTCAGCTGCTGCCTATGGAAGCCCAACCAGCCCTTTCATGTTTCTGTGCTTCCTACTAGTCACATGGTGATGAGGCTTCTCTCCAATAACACTTGTTGTTATTCTAGATGATTTCTCCACAATTAAATTGTAATTCCAGACTGGTCATGGGAGGAGATTTGTGTGGCTCAACTTATTCCTCCTTCATCTTGAACTGGGCTCGCTCTTTCTTTCTTTCTTTCTTTCTTTCTTTCTTTCTTTCTTTCTTTCTTTCTTTCTAATTTGAACCCTCTCTCATTTTTATTCTTGATGGGCCTGATGAAAGATTTTTAGTTTTGTTTATCTTTTCATAGAACAAGCTCTTGCTTTCATTGATATTTTCTATTTTTTTATTCTCTATTTCATTTCATTCTGCTCTGATCTTTATTATTTCTTTCCTTCTACACACTTTTTGCTTTGTTCTTCTTTTTCTAGCTCCTTTAGGTGTAAGTTTAGATTGCTTATTTGGGATTTTTCTTGTTTCTCTATAGCTGTTATTGCTATAAATTTCTTAGAATTCCTTTGGCTTGTGCCATAGATTTTCGAGTTGTAGATTCATTTTCATTTGTCTTAGGTATTTAAAAAATTTTTCTTCCTTGATTTCATTAATCCATTCATTGTTTAGTAGCATGTTATTTAGTCTCCATGTGTTAGTATATTTTTCAGTTGCCTTATAATTGATTTCAAGTTTCATGCTACTGTAATAAGAGAAGCTTGGTATGATTTCAGTTTCTTAAGTTTATTGAGACTGGTTTCTACCCTAATATGTGATCTGTCCTGTAAAATGTTCCACATACACTTGAAAAGAATATATGTTCTGCTGCTTTCCAGTGAAATGTCATAAAAATATGAATTAAGTCCATCTGCTATAATGTATAATTTAAGGCAACTGTTTCCGTGTTGATTCTTTATCTGGAAAATCTGTCCATCAATATCAATATGGTATTAACATCCACTACTAGTATTTTATTGCACAAGTATGGCCTACCTTGGTCAATATTTCATGTGCACTCTTAAAAATTATCTTTCTGCCTTTGTTGGATGACATGTTATATAAATGTTGATCAGTGCATTATTGTTGATATTGATATTATTGTTGAAATGTTCTATGAAATTTCTGATTTTTTTGTCTAGCTTTTTTTAATCAAAACTGATAGTGTTAAAGCTTCCAGCTGTAGCAGTTAATTTATCTATTTGTCTTTTAATTTGTGTTGTTTTTGCTTCTATTTTGAAGCTTTAGGGTTTAGGATTGTTTTGTCTTCTAGATGAGTTTGCTATTTTATTATTATAGAACATTCCTTTTAAATTCTGGCAGTATTACTTGTAGTGAACATGGGATGTATATATATTTTTTTCTCTCTCTCTCTTTTTCTCAATAATAGCTGTGCTAACGGGGTTTGACTTGCATTTCCCTGATCATTAGTGTTGTGAAGCTCTTTTCATAAAACTTTTGACTATCTGTATATTTTCTTTGAAAAAATTTCTATTCAGATCCTCTGCCCATTTTTAATTGGATTATTTGAGGATTATTTTTTTTGTCTTACACATTTTAGACATTATACCTTATCAGATATATGATTGGTAAATATTTTCTTTGCTTCTTTTTTCATTTAGTTGATAATCTTTTTTGTTGGGCAAAACATCGTAGTTGGATATTGTCCCATTTGTTTTGTTTTTGTTGCCTTTGGTTTCAGAATCAGATATAAATTTATCACCAAGACTCACATCGAGGAGCTTACCACACATATTTTCTTCTAGTTTTATGGTTTCAGGTCATGAATTTAAGTCATTGATCTATTTTGTGTGTGTTGTAACAGAGTAGTCTAGTTTAATTCTTTTGCATGTGGCTGCCCTGTTTTCATAATATTATTTGTTGAAGAGACTGTCCTTTTCCCATTGTATATTCTTTTTTTATATTAAAGATTTTATTTATTATTTTTAGAGAGAGGGATAGGAGAGAGGCAGAGAGGGAGAGAAACATCACCTTTCACCTGCCTCCAGTCACGGACCTGGCTGGAGACCTGGCTTGCAACCTGTTTATGTGCCCTGACTGGGAATTGAACCAATGACCTTTGGGTTCTCAGGGCACCTTATCTACTGTGCCACCAGCCAGACCTTCCCATTGTATATTCTTGATTCTTTTGTCATAAATTAAATGACAATGTATGTATGGATTTCTGGATTCTCTATTTTTTCCATTGATCTGTGTGTATGTTTTCATGTCAATACCGTATGATTTTAGGATTACAATAGCTTCATACTATAATTTGAAACCAGAGAAAATGACACCTCTTACTGTTTGTATTTCTCCAGATTACTTTGGTTATTTGGGGTCTTTTGTGACTCCATACAAATGTAGGAATGTCTTTTCTATATCCGTGAAAAATGCCACTGGGATTTTGATAGCAATTGCATTGAATCTATAAATTATTTTGAATAATGTAAACATTTTAACAATATTCTTCCACTTCATAAACACATATTAGCAGTTCTACAAAGAATAAATTTTTATCTGCTTATCTATATTATAAAAATCAATAAGAAAATCTTTAAAATTCCCTATTTGCTCACTCTATTTGCTTGAATTATTTTATTTTATTTTTTGAATTATTTTATTTTTATTAAATTTCTTTTATTTTTTCTATGGTCATTTCTAAAAATTTGAAATGAGAATTTGTATAGACTTTTATCTATTTTTAAATATAATATGCCAAATGTTTTTCTTTTGGCCCACCTTCTTTTTCTTCTTTTCTTTTTTTTAAAGATTTTATTCATTATTTCTTAGAGAGAGGGGAAGGGAGAGAGGAAAAAAGAAAGAGAAACATCCATGTATGGTTGCCTTTCACCTGCCTCCAGCTGGGGACCTGGCTGGAAACCTGGCTTGCAACCTGAGTATATGCCCTGACTGGGAATTGAACCAGTGATACTTGAATTTGCAGGCCAGTGCTGAATTCACTGAGCCACACCAGCCAGGGCCACCTTTTTTATAGTCATCATTTTGATGGCTTCACTATATGTTGCCTTACCACAGTTGACTAGATTTATTAAGCATTAAAACACTTTCCAATTTTTATTGTTAAATATTATGTGATCTAAATAGCATTGGGGTTTACTTATCTTTTAAAGGGAATAATAACTATCTTATATACTGTTATAAGGAGTAAATGAAATATTCTATATCCATGTTTAGTAAAGTACCTGAAATATAGCTGACTAAATGAAATTGTTATTCTTATCTTTGAGACATATCCTTAGTACACAGATGCCATACCACAAATATGTGGATGGATAGTGGAGAAAATGAGAAAGCAACTGATGGTAGATATTTATATTATGTGGAACAGGTCATGCATTAAGGAATAACTTGGGACAGATATGTTGTGAATATTAAATTGTGATGAACAGCCCTGGCTGGTAGCACAGGGGATTAGGTGCTGGCCTGCAAACCCAAAGGTCACTGGTTTGATTCCCCAGCCAGGACAATATAACCAGGTTGAAAGCCAGGTCTCCAGCCAGGTCTATAGCTGGAGGCAGGTAAAAGGCAACCATACATTGATGTATCTCTCCCTCTCTGCCTCTCTCCCTTCCCCTCTCTCTAAAAATAATAAAATCTTTAAAAATTGTGATGAACATAAGAAACATATTTTTAACATTGGATATTTGCTAATATATGGGTTTGAGAAAGGTAGCTTATTTTCTTTATATCTCAGCTTTTTATTTCTGTATAAACAACATTTTTTTCCTGCTACAATCCCATGATACAGTTAGATTTGGAGGTTGACTGCAAGTCTTTGCTTCCATATGAAATGTCTCTATTTTTAAAAACTCAAATTGTCATTTAGAGTAAATGTGTAAATTAATAAACAGCCACTCCATTGGAGATTTCAGAAGCAAAGTCACATATTAAAGAACTATGAACCAGGCATAGGGAGCTCAGTAGCTATGTCTACTGCTGTCACTAACATGCTCATAGAGTGCATCTAATTAGTTGAGCTTAGTTTACTCATTTAAAACATCAGAAGTGTGATGGTTAATTTTACATGTCCACTTGACTAACCACAGGGTACCTAGATTAAAAACATTGTGTCTGTGAGAATGTTTCCAGATGACATTATCTTTGGAATTTGTAGACTCAGGAAAATAGTTTGCCCTCCCTGGTGTGGGTTGGAATCATGTAGTACTTGAGGGCCTATGTAGAATAAAGACAGAGAAGAGTTCACCCCTTTTTCCTGCTTCTTTTGAGCTGGGACATCTCTTCTCATCTTCTCCTGCCCTGGAAATAGGGTTAATGGCATTGGTTCCTCCCATCCTCAGGCCTTCAGACAAAACCAGAATTATATGACTGGCTTCTTGGGACTCCATGTTGCAAGTGGCAGACTGTGAGGCTTCTCAGCTTCTATAATTATGTGAGTCAAGTTCTCATAATAAATCTTTTCTTTGAGAAATTGATTGTGTTTTTCTAATAACTCTAACATAAGATGTATTTTATTATTTTATCTTTCAGATGTCATGACCAGAAATTCGTATAGAAAAACAAACATTTTAATTATTTCTCTTTAATTTATCAGGCGAATTAGCAAATATAAACACTTTTTAAAATAAATAGGCCCTGACTGATGTGGCTTAGTTGGTTAGAGCATTGTCCCATGAACCATGGGGTCATGGGTTTGGTTCTGGGTTGAGACAGGTGCGAGGGGTGACTAATTAATGTTTCTCTCTCACATCAGTGTTTCTCTCCCTCTCATTCTTCCTACCTTGCCCTCTCTCTAAAAATCAGTGAGCATGTCTGCAGGTGAGGATAAAAAAATAGTGTGTAGGACATCTAATGGCCATAACATCTTTGAAAATTTTAAATTCAATTAATTTTCCAAAATAAGTGAGAGAGGAAAGTGAAATAATTTCATTGTATCTCCTAGTGAACTAGGCCCATGTCTCCATGGTGATGTAGCCTTATGGCCTCCAGAGAACATACTTTAATTTTGGCCTTTAAAAAAATAAGAATATTGAATCTAATTTTCATCTGTAAACTAAGAACATCGACACATCAGGTATCATTTTGAGTCACATACATAGTAGTACTTCTATCCAAATGATTATAACAGGGTTAAAATATTATAGTTTTTGTCAGGTTAATTAATAATAATATACATATTTATTTTATTTTAAAGTTATATATTGTTAAATCAATATAATAATAATATGAGTTTAAATAAAGCTTTTCTGGGGAAAATTTATAATTACAGTTCTGCAACCAGTTTTAATACTCTTAACATCAAAGCGGGAGTAAGGGTGCTTCCATTATAAAATACAAGTAAATTTTACTGAAGCATTCTTCAACACTAATGGGAAGAACTAAAAGCTAGGGAAGATTGAGCCAAATTCACTTACCTGAGAGAACCTCAAGACATAGGTACACTTTCTTCCTTTAAGCTGGCTACATGAGTGGAAAACTAGATGTACTGTTCTAAAGAAAACGTCTGTGCTTCATAAAAAGAAACCCATAGAAATTGAAAACCCAATTGCTGAAGTCAAGGGACATAAGTAAAGATTGGGATGTCAATTGTATTAAAGTATGTGGTAGGAAAGAACAAGCTAATAAGAATGTAAGAAATGTCTTGCAGTGCTGGACTGTGCTCTGTGAATTCCATAAGAAATAGAGGTTGACATAGTCCATTACCTAGAAATAAAACATATTTTTAGATCAAACAGCCATTTTTCACAGGGTTACAAAAACTCAGCCAGCAAGAAAGCCAAATAGGAATGGGAAGAAAATGGGCTTATTCGGATCACTTTATGCTGATTAGCCATTCATATCATTTTCAGTTCATAGACTAGTTAGGGTATAAGGATTGGATTAAATCATAATATCTTAATAATAACTAGTGATAGAACCCACTCCTTATAATAACTGGATCAGTGAAAGAAATGATGCAGCAGAAAAAAGAACATGTGCATCCATTCCGTTATGCTGGTCTACATCATAAGGTTCAAATGAAATGTGAATAGTGCTAGTCATGGTGGCTGTCACTTATTTAGAATGCTCTTCTAAAAGCTTGGTAGCAAACATGCCTTCTTGCAATGTTAAACATACATTAAGGCAATATTATGCAAGTGTCTATAAACAAGGGATGTGATTAAAATCATGTCTTGAATAGTCCAAGTCAAATTCAAAGCCACCCCATTTTCACTTGTTATATGAAAATCTTTACTTTTGTTTTTATGTACATAATGGGGAAATAGAAAGGAAATGTAGCAAGTAGAGATAAAAAATTAAAGTGAATAAAAAATATTATCCCAGCTATTATTTGCCCTAGAAAATGTTTGTCTTTCAAGAAGTGTCGGGTATGTTGAAAATAAGAGTAATATATTACAGTTTTGTAATCATTATAAAAGAGTGAGTTCCATCACTTCCCTAACTTCCATATAAGTATACTGTCACTTTAACCATTCAGCTGGGGATTCTTTCTGCTGAGTGATCCAAGCCTTTGCAAGCAGCTGTGGCCTTCACATCTGTTGGATAGATGCCTTAGAATGGGTGGCACACATTTAATGTGACATGATGTGCTGGCATTGGCTCAGTTTTGTTAACAGAGTAAATTTAAATATCTAATTGTCATTATTGAATGATTCATGAATCAGGTAACATCCCATCTACTAAATAGAGAGGTGCTCTGAGGATTTTTACAGAATGAAAGGTTTTTATAGGCAAAGGGAAGATGGGACAAGGAAGTTAAAAGAGTGTATTATTTCATGCAAGTTACCTTATTTTAGAGAACAGTGTGGGGAGGGGTCTTAGGCATATTACCTCACTAGTGCTGACCAGGGAATTCCATATTTATTGGTTTAAGATTCTACCTTTGGGAGAGGCCGAAACTACAGTTAGGCTAGGTATTGTTAAGTCTTGGTGAGGTTTAGCACAAGGGACTCCATTTGGTGTTTGTTGTTTCTTTTTCATTGCTGCCACCTGAATCCTTGCTCTGGTGATAAATGTACTGTGGTTGTTTTCTCTTTGTGATCCTGCCAGTCATCTGTAGCTGTTTTTTCCTCAGAAGCTCACTCTTTTATAATTTCCTCCCTACTCCCAGTCCAGGTGATTTTTACTAATTCTCCAGAGATAACCAGGGTAAATAGACTGTTCCTGGAAAATTCAGTCCCTGGTTACTTTTGTGAGGTGAAGGAAAGGCTCATTGAATGTAATGAATTGTGCTCGGCCCACATTTCCCCAACTTGTAAGGATAAAAAAAAAACCCTCACTTTTTAGATAGAACTAATTTTAAGAAACTATTGGGTTGGCCAAAAAGTTCATTTAGCAAAATAAAAGGCATTTTTTTTCTTGTTCACTAATAACTTTATTGTTTTGGATATTTTGAGTCTGTTGCCTACCTCCCACATGGTATAACAACTAATTGATTATTCTCAGTTAGTATCTCAATTTGATGGCTAGCAACTTCCACTGGTCTACCCAACTCTGGACTATTTGAACCCACAACCTTTAGATGTTGCATGAGACTACACTAATCAGTTTAGCCCCCTGGCCAGGACTGTTCTAGGAAGTGAAGGTGGAAGAATCAATAAATTGGCTCTTGTCTGTATTAGGAGACAGACTGTTTTAAATCCAGCTGATTAGAAGGCAAGATATAATTTAAAAAAATATGAAAGATGAACATTAACCTGTGGCTCTACATGTAGGAAATTCCCACTGCCTTTATCCAGGTTCATCATATCTCCCTGGACCCCACTTCTAACTATTAACAGATTACCTCATTGTCTCCACTGGGGTTGACAGGCCATTTTTATGATAAATAAAGTTGAAGACTTTCAAAGTAAAGTTTGAATTCATTTGCATGTATTTACACACATAAATGAAGCAACATTTGGCAATTTAGGATTTGTCAGGATAAAAGACATTTAATAAATTTATCACCACCTATTTCTTCCAGAGGCAAACACTAATTTTGATGCAATTAATCTAAGCATTCAAAGAGTGAATTAATGAATTCTAAATAACTTACTATGGTTTGCTGCTACCTTTGCATATTTTTTTAGATTTTATTTATTTATTTTTAGAGAAAGGGGAAGGGAGGGAGAGAAATATCAATGTGTGAAAGAAACATGGATTATCTGCCTCTCACACATCCCCACTGGGCCACAACCCAGGCACGTGCCCTGACTGGGATCTAACCAGCAACCTTTAACTTTGCAAGTCAGTGCTCAATCCACTGAGCCACACCATTCAGGGCTACCTTTGCAGATCTTATATACACTCATGTTGAAATATATTTTCCTCTAATTATTCTATTTCTTCTACATATTTGGACTTAAAACAAGTATTCGAATAGTTTGAGAGTTATAAATTATGTGGGAGAGTATAGGGGGGATAAATGGTGATGGATGGAGACTTGACACACAACATAGTGTATAGATGATGTGTTGTAAAATTGTGCACCAGAAACTGTATGACTAACCAGTGTCACCCAATAAAATTTTAAAACAGTGATAAAAAAGAAATCTTCACTTTTCTAAATGCAAATGTACATGAAAAAAGAACAACAAAATGTTTCAATAGTGGCATATATTTTATAATCTACCTGATGCCTAATACATAATAATTGGAGATTAAGAAAAGGGTTGCTTCTACTTTATAGAGCACTATGTACCTCAGAGTATTCAATAGAATGAATGACAACATTCTTAAGAGTTATAAGGAGGGCTCAGTGGTATAGCGCAGCTTTCTTAACAGATTGAATTTGCCGATGTTCCTCTGTATAGACTCCCACTAAATAAAAAATTGTTACTCATTATAGAGATTGTTTTTTAAAAGGCCAAGTTATATTATAGAACCAGCTTATGGTGTTCTGGCGCAGCTGTGGGGTTCAATTGCCCATTGCCAAAAAGTGTGACTCCCAAGGCAGGAGTTTTGTTAAAAAAAGAAAGACTTTTTTTGTTTGTTGGTTTTTTGTTTTTTCATTTTAGAAGTTATACAGATTTAGTCCTGGCTGGTGTGGTTCAGTGGATTGGCATCAGCCTGAGAACCCAAGGGTCGTTGGTTTGATACCATCAGAGCACATAACCAGGCTGCAAGCCAGGTCTCCAGCCAGGTCCTTAGCTGGAGGCAGGTGAAAGGCAACCATACATTAATGTTTTTCTCCCTTTCTTCTCCCTCCCTTCCCCTTTCTCTAAAAATAATCAATAAAATCTTTTTTAAAAAAATAAAAGTTATACAGATTTAGAGTAATGGCAGATTTCTGCCAGATCATCAATTCAGGCCTGCTTTCCACCTCCTGTAATTAAGAAGTACAGTTGATCCTCAGTGTGGGAATTAGGGGCACTGACCTCCGCTACCTTCGCATGGTGGCTTTTAAGGACCTATGAGGACAGTGTGGCAAGTGGAAAGGTCCACCCCTGCAGTGATGGTGAAGCTAACAGCAGGCTTGGACAAGCACCAAGCAAACACACACCTCCCTTGGAGAACACCCAAGCAGTTTGGAGACTTCATTCCCAAAGCATTTGTAGGGGAGGAAAAAATTATTTTTCTATTATCTTTCTAGGTTCTCCAGCTGGGGCCTTGTAAATCAGATTGGTGAAAGATTAATGAGAGAAAGACAAAAGTTTGTTAGCATCCTGTCTATGCATAGGAGTATTCAGAGATGGGTAATCCACACCAGTGTTTGGAGTTTGGGTTTCTATAGCATCTTAGACAAAAACAATAGATTTTTAGAGAAGTGACAGAACAGGGAAAAGATTTTGTGTCTTGGGGCTACAAGTTGTAGGAAAGCAAATAGAGAAACTAATAGAAGATGAAGGCTAATTAGTCAAGTTTGTTATATAGGTGCCTCTGGGGCCAACAATGTGCTGATAAAGGTTGAAAGTTGTCTCAGGTGATTAGCCTTTGCCCTTCCTGGTGGTGGCTAGGGACAACTTTATGAATTTACGTTCTGCTTTTAGGCAAATGGAGGGCACAAAGCTTTTCTTGTATCTGCTTCTCAATTGCCTTTAGCTCAAAATAATCTTTGCGCCACAATGGCATATTTTAGGTGACATATTCTGCTACCCTACACATTTAAACTCTCACTTTCATCTCTAAAATGGGAACACTCGGTTAGGGCTGGAGGCCGACTTGTTGCCTGCCCTACACCTGCCACCTGAGTCAGGCCTGGCAAAACAGGCCACAGCCAGTGGTCACAGTGTTCTTGGGAAATGTGGCCTGTAGTCACACCAGACCTGAGGCAACACCTGTGCTGAAACAAATAAGGCCTGCTCACCAATCAGGCACCCCATCACATCACCATCATGAGGTTTCCCATTAACAGAGACAACTAAAGTATAGCTGCTGGCATCCTGCTGAGAGCTAATTACACCCCCATTCCCCCTTTCCCCCTTCCCCCTTCCCCTTAATCATTCCCCAACAACCATCCTTAATCAGAGGACATTGTTTTTTTTGCAAACACCTAGACCCTGGATTCTGGAGCTGACCAGCAGGGTGACGCATCCCCCTGAGGGTTTGCTGCAAGCTTTAACAACCGCTTTATCCTTTCCCTTGGGGCTGTAGTCCCCTGGGACTCAGCCACCTGCTTGAACACCCCTCAGTAAAGGCTTTGAGATGGTCCACTTAACTCCTCCCTTCTTCCAGGCACAAACCTAATGCACTCCAAACTGCTTAGAATAAAACTTGAGCATGCAGAAATAGCAAGCCACTCCAATGCCTAATAACAACTTTGGGAAATATTATTTTTATGAGTCTAGACAAGAGAACCTAGGCAGTGAGCAATAATATATCATTTTAATTTAGTATAAGGTTTTAGATTTATGCATATCTTATTTTCTAAATCTTCCCTGTTTACCTCTTTTTAATGTAAACCTTAGAATAGCAAACATTATTTTGATAACGAGTTTGAATTAATAAGTGAGAATAAATTATTTGCAATTCCTTTCTTATAGCCTTCCATGTCTAAGTAGAAATGACTTTTTTTTTTTTTTTTTGCCTATAATCACTACTCTTTCCCTGGCAGCAACAGGGATTCATTTAAACTCTCCTCCTATTTGAGTAGCTTACTGTATCAGTGAAACTGATAGCAGTGTTTTAATATTTTGTTTTAAAATTATGCCCCAAATCATGATACCAACACCATTACCATCATCATAATTCACAATAAGCATGTATTATACATCTACTATTTACTAGGCACTATGCTACTGTTTTATAAATTCTGTCTATATGTGTCTGAGTGTTTACTATAATCCAGGAACTTCTGTAGTTGTCAGGAAAATATCAATGAACAAAGGAGACAAAAAAATCTCTGCTCTGATGGAGCATCTGATCTGTTTTAGGGATGAAAATCCTGAGCTTAGACAAATTAAGTAAATTTCTCCAGATCACAGCAGGCATCAAAAGCCTTTGACTAAACTGGGATTTCAAGTCAAGTATATGTGATTGCATAGACAATCAAGTAGTCTATTCACATTAATCATGTAGTCTATTTTTATGAATCCAAAATATTTTATCTTAAAAATATTCTTAATTATGTATTACAATACAATTATTTATTTGTTATTTTGAGTCATTTCTCTATAGAGCTGTTCTCATCTCAATGCAAGGAATTGCTTTTCTAATTCTTGTCCAGATGTGTAGAAATTAAATCTTACTTTTTAAATTTATTTTTTCCCCTGCAATCCATCTATATTGACTATAATTTTGCCAGAAGTGAAATTACTAATATTCATGTTTAAACTATGTGATTTTTTTCTCAGAATGAACCTTGGTAAAGCAGTAATGCTATTTATTTGAGCAAAAACTAACTCTTAAAAAGCAGCAGTGACCAACACTCACGAAACTTTCTTCTTGTCTCTTGGCAGTTGTCATACATCTTCGAGAACCTTGAAATCAAAGTGTTGACAACTTCTGAGTTAAATAGTCTCTCTAGGCTCTCCCATATTTTAGATATCCTATGAATTCATGATTCTCTTCAGGAATAGAGTCAAGGAATAGATCTTCAGAGTAATAATTTGAGGAGGATCGATTGTGCATTGTGATTTATATATATCAAAAGGCCAATAATCTGATAAAGCTGAGATTAAAACTATAGCAATAAATAACTGCTACAATGGACTTCTTAGGTTGCTTTTAGAAGCATAAAGCAGAAAATGGATTTTAATTCTAAAATCTTATAAGAAGAGATAGAGTTAAGATAGCATGTAATCCAAATCGCAGTAAATTAAAAAAAAAAATTATTACATGAAATCAATGTCAGGCTTCTGTGACTATTGGCTTTCTTCTAGCCTCATGGCAACTAAATGCACACATAAATATAGCCCTTATAGTGAATTTCATGAGATTTACAAAACCATTTATCTTTGAATTATTTTAGACTTACAGAAGAGGTACAAAAATATTACAGAGTTCTATTACATCCTTCACAGTTTTTTTCTCCCAATAATGTTAGCGTCTTATGTAACTATGGCACAAATGATCAAAACTTGGAAATTAATATTGGTACAATAATAATTACTAATCTACAGACTTTTCTTGGCTTTTGCCATTTATCCACTAAAGTTCTTCTTTTGTTGCAGGGTCCAATACAAGATTCAGCATTGCATTTAGTTGTCATGTGTTTTTAGGTTCCTCCTGCCTGTGGTAGTTCTGCCTTTTTATCAGTACTTTCTTTTTCTTGCTTTTTATCAGTACTTTCATCAGTATTTTTATAAGTACTGGTCAGTAGTTTCTAGAATGTACCTTGATTTGGTTCATCTAATTTTTTAAAACAATTAGATTAGTTATGGATTTTTAGTAAGAACACCACTTCTCAGCACATTATATTAGGGGTGCATGACATAGAGACATCTTATTACTGGTGATGTTAATGTTGATCAAGTGTTTAAATAATATGTGCCAAGTGTATTAGTCTTTTTGAACAAGTCAATAGTTTTTGACGAATGCATAGTTATGAGGTCTGTCCCAAAATGATTGAGCCAGTGTCAATATAATTACAACAGTTTGCATGGCCAATAGTTTTGGGACAGACCTCGTATGTTTCCACCTTCACAATAATGGAAAAGAATTGTTCTATCAGTCAATTTTTTCTTATGTACTTTCTTTATCCCCACCTCTCTTCCCGCCTCCAGTCTCTAGCAACTGCTAACCTGATTTCCATCCTTAGAGCGTACCTTTTACAGAATGTCGTAAAAAGAGGATGGTCAACTATGTAGCCTTTTGTGTCTGACTTCTTTGATTTAAATTTCATTTCAGATCCATCCACACTTTTGTGTGAATCAGTTGTTTGTTTCTTTCTCACTTACGAATACTTAATTGTAATGATGTACCACCGTTTTGTATTCATTAGATTTTGTTTTATAAACATGAGTGTTTAAGATGGAAGTGGAAACAAATGGGAAGAGTGATTTTTGTACATTGTCTTGTACATATCCTTCTTTATAACTATTATTGTATTTATTGGTTCTCAAATGTCTCCCCTCTCGAACAATTTGGTTCTCAACAAAGTTGTTCATGAAAAAAATATATATCTCTGTTGTGGAACAAAACTTCAGTTCTCAACTTGACAATTCTTTTATGCTGATACTATGATCAGTTACCTATATGATTTGGTTTTCAAACAAACCACTTTTCAACCAGCCTTCTGAAATGAATTAAGTTCAAGAACTGAGATTCCACTGTAATAAATTATATAATTTTACGAATGAATAAAAGTCAATTGAGGACAGTCTGAACTTACGCAGTGGAGAATTAAAATACTCCACGTTAATGATCAAGAGAATCTTGTATTTTCTTGTGAAGCGGAGGGTGCTTGGTAATATACAAGGTTTGTCCTGAAAGTATCAGCCATATAAACTGCTTTAATTATATTGACATTGGCTTGATGCTTTTGGGCCAGACCTCGTATATCAATAATCATGATATGGCAGCAGAAATTCTTTAATAATGTAAACTAGTATATCTAGCTACTGCCTGGGGAGGGAAGTGGGCATCAAATTTAATTTGCCAACTAGGCACCTTGGAGTTGTCCAGTTTGGCAAATCCCTTATTTCCTAGTTATGCAGCCTCAGATCAATAATTTTTTTTCCTATTAAAGAACCTGAAAAAATTAACCATGTAAATGGCCAGAAAAATGAGAGAATTGATCATACCCTATAACAAGATAGTTTAGGAAATACTCAACATTCAAGTAAATGAATCATCCAAACATAGAATGAAATTGGAGAAAGCTTTATTTTAAATGAATATTTTTTCCTAAAATGTCTTAGCAAGTAGTTATTTTTTGTTAATTCTACTACTAATAATATTAAATGTTTGTCATAAAAATTTTGAAGCATGAGCTGTGGAGTGTCTTATCAATAACCCTTGTGTTAGTGTTCTATGAAGCATTATATATACCAAATATATTAATTTGATTGACAAGGAGCCATTACAGTCTATCACTGCAGTGATCCATACACTGAAGACTCCCTAAGTACATGTTGACACAATACTGCAGCAGTGATCCATGAATTATATGTGCTTCAGTTTGGAGTCATTACAAGTTTAATGGGAGAAATGCACCCATTCCACCGAAAAATGCATTTTGACTCTGATCAATTCTTCCATAAACACATTTCAATGTCTTTCAGTAATGAATATTCTTCCTGAACTATCCCTGCTTATTGCTTTGTGACTTTATCAACAATAAAACCCCATTTTATATAGGCTATATTTGAAACTTCTTGAGTGTTCACAGAAGAGATCTATGAAATAATTACAAAATAATATACATAGTATTCTTTTGTGAATAATGGAAAACACTGTTTTAACTTCTTTAAAGACTAGACATAACTACTCAATAGACTTAATGTGAAATAAAATTAACTTTTTATTTGGGTCATTCTTCAGTCCATTTTCCAATATGAAACATTCATGAGGTTATTGTCATGGCAGACTGAGCACAGGATATGTCCCAGTGTTCCCTGGTATTTGCAGTCATTCCTTTGATTTCATCATTTTAATTTAATTTTTAAAAAATCTTTTCTCCACTTAAAAAAAGAAAAAGAATTTAATTTATTATTTCGAGAGAGAGAGGAAGGGAGAGAGGCAGAAAGGGAGAGAAACATCAATGTATGGTTGCCTTTCACCTACCTCCAGCCACAGACATGGCTGGAGACATGGCTTGCAACCTGGTTATGTGCCCTGACTGGGGAATTGAACCAGTGACCTGTGGGTTCACAGGCTGAAGTCTTAGCATACACTGTGCTACCAGCCAGGGCTAATTTTATATATTAAAATTTTCATAGTATATATTATGCAAATGAGTAATAATTTCTCAATATTTATGAGAGTCACCATATGTATTACACTTATAAACATTCTTTAATCTGATGAACACATAGTGAGCATATACAGGATGCTAATTATGGGGACAGAAAATTGAATAAAAAGAAAAGGGATAAAGGATGAAGAAGATTTGAAGGAGTTGTCCCAAAATAACATTCATCTGAAATGGGAGGTGAGTTGAAGAGAATAGGTAGAAAAATGGAAAAGAATGAGAGGGAATTTAGACAAGATAAAAATATCCTCAAAGGCTTCACTTTCATCAATAAACTGACCTGAGTTATATTGCCTGTAGGATGTGTGTAGAAAAGCAGGAGCCTATAGAAAATGAAAAAGATTTCCTTGTGAAGAACTTCACAGACTTTTTCCATCAGAATGTCCACTTTTCCATCCTTTGCCAGGGTAACCTGTACCTGGTACTGTCTTTCTCTGCTCTTCTTTTAGGCTGCAACTTTCCAATCCTCAAAGTTCTTAAACACAAAACAAGGAACAAATGCTCTTGGTTTTTCATTTTTAAACTAATTATCATTCCATTTCTCTATTTGTTTTCATATTTGTACCTTTTCTGACCTTGTTTTGTCATGTTTTCTATATATTTTTATTCCTGTCCTTCCTTTGACATTCCTTCTCTTCACTTTGTCAGGATCATAATGGCAGGTGAGTGTTTGCTCAGGTGTAAGTCCTGCCAGGGATCCCCTGCACCTCTATTAACCTTTAGATGCCAGGGATGATTCTGCTCTTGCAGCTAACAGGGCTGGTCTGCCTCACTTCCCTCATTGCTAAGTAGTGTGGAGAGTTGTAGGGGAGAACCAGAGCTGTATGTCCACATGTGTGTGTGTGTAGGGGGGTGGTTAGAAACACACATGGGGAAGTAAGACATTGAAATTACAGGAACCATGGACACAGAAATGGACATGCTATTGTCAGCAGTTGTGGTACACTCCCACAAGGAATGGTGAGAGACAAGGAATCAAAAGCAGGCCTAGGAAGAAGAGGTAAAATAAGTGCATAAAGGATTGAATCACTGAAAGTGCATCTCTCAACTTGGCTGTTTTCTAGGGACTGTGCAATGTGCTTTCACTTACATTACCTCACCCATTTCTCACAACCATCTCAGAGAGTATATGCTGAGTGCTTCAGGTATGAAAGTGTCAGTTTAGGTAGCTTGAGCAACTGAAGCTCCAAAGCTCAGTGGCTGAGACCAAGTGTGAGCAGTGATGACTGGGGGTGGTCCCTTGAAATTTCAGCAGTGACAGCAGGAGACAATCACTAAGGGAGAGAATAGGACAGATACAGTAAAAGGTAGGGTAGTACTATATGTGCCAAATACTGCACTATCACAGAATAAATGCTTATTATATTTAATATAAAATGTTTAATATAAAAATATTATATTTTTTAAAAGACCAAGCTGCCTCCTTTTATGGATCTAAATATACAGTGAAACCATAGAGCTTTGCCCACTTGTACATTGGTTACTAACTGAGAATGCTGAATGAGTTCTTCAGCTTGACTATAAACAAGTTTATTTCTAAGGATAGGCCCCAAATCTCCCTTTTCTTAGAGTGTTTTCATTAGAAAACTAGTAAATATCCATGCTTTCTCTGTTCCTTTAAGATAGGGATCTCCTCCCAGTCTCTTGCCAGTTTTACATCCCAAGGACCTAGGAGCTGTCCCTTTGAAATGTCCTCAGCAAGAAATGTAGCACCCATCTATCCCAGTCTCTTTGGGAGGGGAGGAACCTAACTTCCATGAGTGTCAATTAGCAAACACAGATAGATGGTCTAATTATATTGATCAATCCCTTCTCTCCCATGTCTTCCAGTACTTCTCCACTAGCTCACTCCAGCCCTACAAACCCTCCCTGACTATTGCTCAAGAAGAGTTGAGTTCAATTGCTTGCGAAGAGTCTTCTTTGCCTATTTAATGCCACCAGGTGCCATTTTTCTTTGACATTATTTACTGAAACTATGTGACTGTCCTTTTGTAAAATTCAGTATACAGTCCTTTTCACCTATCAAAACATAAATATTAATTAAATAAATGACCATAGATTTGTAATAATTCAGGTATAATCTTCTTTAAAGATAAGAAATGGTTCAGATGATCTTTGGGGTCAGTAAATCTTTTCATCTTTGAAATTTCACACCAGATGTGGTGAAAAGGAAGTAAGTATTCATTTTCTGGGCAAATAAGCACTTTTAGATAGGTGTAATATGTAATTTAAGAGAAAAATGTGATCAAGAAAAATGCTATCTGATGAATTATAGAACTACACATACCCACACAAATACAAACTCATACATTTACCTTGAATTTTTTCAAAAAGGGGCTTATATAAATTGTAGAAATATAGTACAATAAGCAAATAAAAATTATAAAAGAGATTGGGAATGAAAACACTGATAATTAGAAATACTATGAATCTGGTGGCATCCCAATTTGGCTTTCAGCAATTAACTCCAAAAGGAAGAAATAATGTTATAAGATCCCCAGTATCTGGAGAAAAGCAAAGCAAACAAATATGGTAATTTGCTTTGGATAAACACAGGATATTTGAAGCTGGAAGAAGTTTAAACAAACACATGCATTTACAATGTACAATCTTGTAGGCAACATTATGAACTGAACCCTGACCTAATGTAGGAATATATTTTGTAAGACTATTTTCTTATGTTTCTTGATATAAAGTTGATGAAAATTCTAAAGTTTATTTCTCATTCTCCGAGAGTCTTGCCCAATATGTAAATTTGCCCACTTAGAGAAATAAAATATAAATTCTAAAAATATGAGTTTATGCAATTCAAAAATTTTTACAATAATTGGGTTATAAAGAGATTTAGGCTATGTTCTTGGGCAAATTTTTGTGACTGCCAAAAATTATATGCCAGCCAAGATGAACAGAAACTGTGATTACTGAACTTAAATTATTGCTATAACAAAGAAAGAAGTATTTTTTCAATATTTTTTAATAATAGCATATGCTAATTTTTAAAACTTGGGAAATAAATAAAAATTATCCATAATTCCAACTCTCATGGAAGAGATGGAGATAAAGAGATGAAAGTATTGTTTATATTTTGGGTATGTGATTACTATATAAGCTTTCATACTATTTTGAGAGACAGGATACATAGTAGTTAGGGGTTAAATTGCCAGAGTTCAAATGCTGAATCTGTGCTTAACATCTTACGGCAACTTGGGTAAATCATCTTAAACTTATCTTAGTTTATTTTCAGTTTGGCTTACTTTTTGTGGTTGTTATTGTGTTTTTGTTTTTGTTTTTTAACCATAATTTCCTATTCTTGCCTTACAAAGTCAATCCTATGACTCTGATTAGTTTAACATACTTACTTAAATGTTTCTCTAATATTATCTTATTACTGCATTTCTTGAAGTTTGAGAACTATAAGAGTTGACTCGTAGTGATTTTTGTCCTTGTGAAGTATGTGAGTTTTCCTGAGAATTCAAGTTTAGCATGCTTTCTTACATTATTCAACCAGCTCTAGGTTGTAGAGACATTCCGCGGAGAAGTTTTATTTTCCTCTGCTGGGAAATATGCATTTTACTCATTTCATGTCATGGGATTTTCATCTCAGTAGTATAATTTTATTATTTTTATTATTATTATTTTTAAATATTTTATTTCATTATTTTTAGAAAGAGGGGAAGGGAGAGAGGCAGAGAGGGAGAGAGACACATCAATGTATGGTTGCTTTTCACCTGCCTCCAGCCACAGACCTGACTGGAGACCTGGTTTGCAACCTGGTTATGTGCTCTGGCTGGGGAATTGAACCTGCGACCTTTGGGTTTTCAGGCCGGCACCTTATCCACTGTGCTACCAGCCAGGGCTCAGTAGTATAATTTAAGATCCAATAGCAACAGATGGCGTAGGTTGGGGCTTGAATTCTTGTATAACACTCTTCTAACTGGAGTTCCTGGTGAACAGCTTAGCTACTTTGCTGTTTTCTAGAGCCAGGGAGTGGCATTGCCTCACTGTTAGTTTACCGATTGACAGCCCATTGTGGTTCCTCGGTTTCTACACAAAGGACAACCAGCTCTTTGCTGTGTACAGGTCTGAGGTTCCTTCTCCTGACTTAATGCAAGAATTAATATCTAATCCGACAAGAGTATCACAATGTCAGTTACCCCATCTGAGTTCCTTTTGGTTGTAGCTCTGTTCACCTCTATAACTCTGACTCATCTCTTTTTTCTTACCTATAGAGATTTTCCTCTTTTTCATATGGTTATACTTTATCCAGAATTTTCATTTGCTTTGTGGGGCTGGCTGAGGTGAAGGTGAGGTGAAGGTGAGGTGAGTATGTGGAGTGGTGGACTTTACAACTGAATCTATTATTTAGACTCAAGACTGATTGAAACCAAGGCTCTGTTTCTTCATTAGAAAGGATTTTTTAAAATAATTTAATAAGATAATACATGCAGAGTTGTTAGTATAGTGCCTGATATATGAAAAGTGCTAAATAAAGATTAGTTAGTATTATTAGTCATCCTAAATATTTGAAATTTTGTATATGAAGTATTATATACCAAAATATTAGGAGTTTATAAGTAACTATAAAAGTATAAAGCATATATATGTACACATACACCCATACTATAGGGACTTATTATGTGTCCAAATGTATTCTAAGCACTTTATAAATATTAGCTCATTTATTCCTTACAATAGCCTACTCATTACTATTCCTATTTTATAGATAAGGAAACTAAGACACAGTGACCTTAAGCAAATTACCTAAAGTCACACAGCTGGTCAATGGAGAAACTGTATTTCATATATAGCCTGGTTCCCAAGTTGGTTCTACTCATGCTGTGCTGTTTTTTTTAACATTTATTAATAATATTTCTATCCATACTATTAGGAACCTTCTTCAATTATATTTTCACACTAAATAATATTTTCTGGCAGATTTTAGATATCAGGGTCTATTGAAGCAACTTTTTAAAATCCAATTTAAAATGAATAGCCTCTCTATGGAGGCTATTCATGCATCCAGATAAAGATGCAGCAAGATCAAGATGCTGAGTAGCTTTCTTTTCAAAAAAAGTTTTGAACAGACACTTTCCAAAAAACAATATACAAAAAAAAAAAAAAAAAGAGTATAGAATATCATCGCCCATTGTGCCACTTACCAATTTATGGCCACTCAGCTCTAAATTTTGCCTTCAATATGTGCTCTGTAATCACCGAGTTCCTTGTAAGCATTCCTCCTTTAAAGCAAGTACAGCGTTGAGCCTTCTCAGTGGCGGGCTCTGGAGGAACATTGCACAAAGAAAGGTCTTTCCCTTCCGTGGGCCATGACTGGGAGGACACCCTGTGGAGCTCTGTCACAGCCTCACAGCCACAGGCCCACAGCACTTGGATCCACAGAGACCTTGTAGTCTCAGCCAGGACTGATGGGCACCTCCCTGCCACCCTCAGCAGGGAACCTGGTACTTTAATGATCTCCTGCTGGTACAAGGACCCTGATTTCCCCTGTAGGCACCAGTGTGATCCACTTTGCTGCTGCTCTCTCTGCAGGATAATGACGTGGTGGGGCCCGAATTCACACCCAGCTTCATGCCTGTATACTGGAAGCTGACTGCCTGCTCCCTACCTGTACTCTGGAGGACTGCTTTGTGCAGCAGTTTTGCAGACCAGTGTTAGCCTGGACAAGCCAGGCAATTTTTCACTGTCCAGGGAGCTAAATCATACTTTCTTCAAGGTTTGAACTGCAGTCTTGAGGAGAGAGTGCTTTTCCAGGTTTGTTCTTTCTTGGGTGCTGTCTCTCAACCCTAGGAGACCATAAGGCCTTTTTTAATATCATAGTTTGATGATTCCTTATATTGAACTTTGGTTATTATCCCCCATGTGATTTCTATTTACTGTTTTGACCCAGACTAATGCCACCATTAGACAGTGCAAATTAAAACCACCAAGAAATACAAAAAATACAATTACACATACATTAGAATGGCTAAACAATTTATTAAAAATGGATAACACCAAATCCTGTTGTAGGACACTGGAACTCTCTCTCTCTCTCTCTCTCTCTCTCTCTCTCTCTCTCTCTCTCTGGTAGCAGTATAAAATACTTCTAGCCCCTTGGAATTAAAGCCTCGTGGTTTCTTATAAAACTAAACATATACCTTTTCTATGATTTATTAATTCCGCCCCAAGAGAAATCAAAACATGTTCACAAAAAGGCTTGTCTGGGAATGTTCTGATAACCTGTATTCATAATAGTCCAAAACCGAAAAAAAAATCAATCAATAGGTACATAGATAAACAGACTATGTTATATTCATTTGATGGAATACTACCCAGTGATAAAAGGAAAGAAAACACCATTGATATGCAACAACATGGATGAATCTCAAAAATATATGGAGTAAAAGAAGCATTACACAAAAGGATCATACTATATAATTCCATTTTTTTTATTGTTGTTGTACTACATCCATCCCCTTTTTGCTCCCCTCTGTCCCCCTCCCCACCCACCCATTCCCCCCAAAGTCAATCCCACCTGTTGTCCATGTCCATGGTTCCTCCATACTAGGTTCTTGTCTAAGCTGCTCCCCTTTCTTGCCTCTGCCTCCCCCCTCC